>CATIWR010343331.1:0-29916 GCA_949677035.1 Omphalea diandra
AGAGTTCCAGTTTTACCCTTATGTGGCTACTGTGCTCAATTGTCTCTTTTGGATCTTCTATGGCATGCCCTTTGTCACTCCAAACAGTATTCTCGTCGTCACCATCAACTCTATTGGCCTTGTTATAGAGTTGATCTATTTAGCCATCTTCTGCATCTAAGACAGGGAAAACACAGGACGGGTATCATACATATGTATGCTTACCTCTCATATTACATATAAATCATCACCCTAATCGCTGTTTAATGCATATATTGTGCTCTATCTTTCGATCAGACTAGTTTTAACAATTAGGCTTGTGGGCCAAGTAATTTTCATGCCTGCAATGTTTGCTATCGCCTTACTTTTTGTTTTTTCCCATCACAAGCGAAGAACTTCTTTCGTTGGATGTTTTTGTGATCTTTGCAATATTATGATGTACTCTTCACCCCTTTTGATAATGATAAGTCTTTGATTTTTGTTATCTCTTATTACAAAATAAATCCAATTAGGTTCCATTTTAGTTACTGCAATACCATGGCAATGGCATTGCATTTATCTGTTTTTCTCTATATTGTATATGAATAGAGCAGATGTAACATGTCTACAAGGGATTCCACTTAGGTCTCAAATCCTATAGCTGCAATCCTTCAAGTTGTGATCAACTATGTGGGTTGTGTCTTAAAAAATGTACTTTTTAGAACTTTACATCAATATCAACTACGTGGGCTTTATCTAAAAAAATTGTACTTTTTAGAATTTTTAATCAATAGATTATACTTTCATATATATCATTGAGTTTTATTTATTATATATATATATTTGTACAAATAGTAGCTAACAATAGTAACTTTATCACATTTAATATTAGTTATTTAACTATCGACAATCAGTAACTAACTATCAACAATTAACAACTAGCAATCAACAATCAAAGTAAACTAACTAAAAAAATGAGAAAAATATTAAAACCATTAATATTTATTCCCTTCTTCTCAAAAAGATGTCCAGTACAAATCTATCATTTATTTTATGGTTCTTCTAGGTAACATTATGGTACATATAATTTAAAATTCTAGTATTAGATTTATTATTTTAATATTGATCACTTATTATTACAATTTGTTACCTAATTAATAAATTATCAATAACTAATTCTTACCTACAAAAATATTTATTATATTTTATCCCTATCATTTAGAATTAAATATATTTAAGTTTTTCCTTATCTTTTAATGTTTTAACTTGATAATAACTATAACTCATAATTAATAAATTTGGTAAAAGTGAAAAGAAAATAATATTTCTAGGTTGTTTGGTATTGCTGGTAAATTTATTTTTTAAAAAGATCAAATTTTCATATATTTCTTAAATTTTATAAATTTATTTAATTTGAAATAAATCAAAGTAAATACTTTTATTTTTTTGACTAATTCAATATATTTTTATAGAATATAATTTATTAAAATTTAATAATAAAATATATTTTTAAAAAATAATTATATTATTTAAAATTAATATCATTCTAAATAAATTGTTTTGTTTTTTATCAAAATTTTGCTAACATCTAATTTTTTTGAAATACATATTAATTTAATTATTTATATTTAGGATATAAATAATTTTATTTTATTGATTAGATTATAGATATACTCTCTCTTACTTCGCTAAGTCACTCTATATATATTATACATGCAATGATAAAATTTAAAATTTTTTATTTAACTATAAGTAGATCATCAATATTTCCATTTCAATTGAAAACATGTAATCTTAATTTTATCTCATTTAAATCTAATTTTAATTAAGAAATAAAATTGATACAAATTTTATTAATAATCAAATTATTTTTCAATAATATAAAGTTTCAGTTGCAAAATATTTTATTGTTTTTTAGTTTTATATCAATATTGAATTAAATTTATAAATATAGAGGCTATTGTTGTTCTTAAAACCATTTCAAGTTAGAATAGTTTGGGGCTTTATTAACAATAAATCAAATATGAGATAAACACATTTTGGACAAATATAAACTATAATATTCTTTAATTTATAGTTATAACCATTTTTATAATTATGAGATTAATAGTAAATAATATAATTATTTTAAATTATTTAACAAATCTGTAATAAATTATTTTCATAAAAATAGATTAATATTTTAAATTATTTAATAAATCTGTAATAAATTATTTTCATAAAAATAGATTAAATTTAGTCAAAAATAAATATATTACTTTGATTTGATTAAAATTAAATAAATTTATAGAATTTAAGGAGTATATGAAAGTTTGATCTTTTAAAAAATACATCAGTGACAATATTATTTTTATTAATTTATTAATAACTAAATATAGTCATTCGCAAATTAAGACATTAAAATATAAAAAAAATTAAATATATTTAATTATAAAATAATAAAAGATAAAATGCAATAAATATTTTTATAGATAAACATTAATTATTGATAACTTACTAATTAGATAAGTGATTGTAATAATAAATAATCATATTATACAGTATCATTAGAATGACTCTTTATTTTAACTATATATATTTATAGCAAATGATAAATTTATCCTGAATATCAATATCTAAAGATACCGTAGAAGTGAAAATAAATGGTTGAGATGACATTTAATACCATAAAACAAGAAACATCAAAAGCAAAATAGATTACCAAATAATGATAATTTTGAAGGTGTGATATTATTTCTAAAGCAAGAAATTTTAATATTAACCCTTCATTTACTTTGACAAAAATTTCCTTGAAATAATTTCAAAAGTTTCCCTTAACTAACTATAATAATTGTATTTCCTTTTTCTATAAAAATTATCGCCTTATGATTGCATTAACGAAGAAATATTTTCATGTGTGATGTGTACAATAATGCACGTGTTTTTTTATGCATATAAGGAAAAGAATAGAATTGGAGATAAAAAAAATAAAATGAATATTTTTAAAATTTGAAATTTTATAAAATTCAACTAGTTTTTAAAAAATAATTTTAATTTAATGTTATGAAAATAAAAAAAAAAGTGATGTAATATTGAAAATTTAGATTTTTTCTGTTATTTTGAAAAAATTCACAATAAAAAAAAAAGTACTCTTTTAATATATCAATCATTTAGCAAAAGTTACAAATAAATTTTTTAAAAAATAGAGTTTAAAAGGTAAGAAAATTGACAAACAATGATTTTTCTTTTTGTTTTACACTATAACTTATAAATTTTTAATATATTATAATATCATTTCGTTTAGTTGCATTATGTACTACTATTTTTTTATTTATATTCTTGTAAAATTTCTTATACTTTATAGTCAATAGTATTTCAATAAATAATTCCATTTTCACTATGAAAAGTTTTATATTTAATCACTTATATTTTTCATTATTTTTAGTTTTGGTATATATATATATATATATATATATATATATATATATATATATATATATAATAAGGTGGAGTTATTTGCACTCCACCTTACTAATTACACTTAGTATTAAATATTTTAAATGTGTAAATGACATCATTTTCATTTATTTAGAATGGTTAGTTTTAATTACTTGAAATACATATTATCTTATTTAGACTAGTTATTTCTACAAGAAAAATGCCTACATTCCTTAATTTAATTCCTTATTATATTAGAAATTAAATTAATTACCTTGTCAAATAAATATTTAATATTTATGTATTTATGGTACATAGGTAGGATATATATCGCTCAAGTAAAATTAAAACTATAAATTAGAATAATTATCAATAAATTATTATATACATGTATTGACTCCATAATTTGTATGTCAAAAATTTTGAATATGACAAAACAGAAAAAGTTTTAATTTTGTTTAGGTGTTTTAGCATTAGATTAAGTTTGAGGAGTTAGAAATAATTTTCTCAAATGATAAATAAGATAAAGGCAAAGTAAGCCTAGGTGAAGTTTGGGCAAAGTTTGAACTAAAGTGTAGTATGATCATGAAATGGTGCTTGTTTAAATAAGAATAAATATTCATTATTTATTATACATGAGTATTTATCAGTGAATAAAATTTATCTTCATCTTATTTCAAGAGAAATTTACTTTTAAGAGATTTTTTTTTTGACATGTTGATAACTTTATCTTCTGAAATTTTAAATATATGATTTGTTTAGAGAAAATAATTAGAATATGCGTTATTTGACAGTTCAAACATGGATATCTTTATTCAGAGCAACCACAACTATTCTTTCAAAAGTTATTGCTAGGGTTCATTTCCTTGACATGCCAATTCATTATTATCACTGTGAGATCCTCCAGACAATTAGGAATGTCATGGGTAAAAACTATGAAGATTGATTTCAATATGTAAAAGGTGCGACGAGGATGTTTTGCAAGTGTTACAGTCGAACTAGGTTTGTTCAAACCATTGGTAGCTCACTTTGTTATGGATGGATTTAAACAAAAGGTTGCATATGAAGGGATTCCCCAACTCTGCTTTGATTATAGTTGTGTAGGTCATATTTAGGTTGCTTCAAATATGAATGGTAATCATACTTTTGCATCCACCTTTGGCATCGTACGTGTAGAACTGCCGATTATGGTGGAAAAGGATAAATATGATCATGGGCTATAGGTGTTGGCTTCATCGAGAGAGAGGAGAGGTCCTAGAAAGGAAGGTAAGAAAATCATCGAGAATCAAGGCACATTTGAGGAAGGTCAGAATGGAGATTTGAGAGTTTCAACATTGAATTTGGTTCAAAATGATGTTGATTATCGAAGAAAAGATATGGTGCCTAATTTTGTAGTTGACTTAAGCTAACATCAAGTTGATCATTCCTTTTTTAGGAAATTTAGGAAATGCCATAAGGATGCAAATCATAGAGGGAATCATAAAAGAAAGGCCAAAGAGCATAAGGCAGTACCTCTAGCCCAAATGGATAGGTCTATTGTTCAATCTAATAAACTAAACTCTAAAAGACTATTGAAAACCCACCATGGCACATTCACTTTTCTTTCTTCTTCTCATATCCAACCTAATGACTTGACTATCTAAAATTTGGAAACATTTAATAAGCAAAATGTGAACCCAAATAATAGTGGAGAAAATTATGCAGTGCACCCTTTTTTGTTTGCTAAAGACATTTTATAAAAAGACATTATGATACATTCATATTTAGTTTTTTATGTTATCTTTAAATTTTTTTTTTTTTACATTTTTACACTTGTTGCACCATTGATTATGTTGGACTGTCCACTCTATTACACTATTTTGTCTCCCCTCTTTATCACGATAAACTAAATTCTTGGTACCATTTCCATTTATGTTTGCCCACATTATCATGATTAGCTATATTTTCACTTCATGCTTAAATTAATATTGTAATGTTTTCCTATTTATTCTGATTTGGTATGATATTTTCCCTATCTTCTAGTAATTCAATTGTGATTAATAGTAATTCTTAAATTTTAAGGAAGTTAGTAAACTCTAAGTCTAAGAGATGTGCGAGTGTCTCGAACACTAGTGTAATGGGTAGGAAATCAACTAAAAGTAAATCTCCATTGAAGGTCATAGGAAGTCGACAAGAAAGTTGGAAAAAATGATAGAATTGAGATGTAATGGTCGAGGTTGAAGAGAAAGATTGTTAAGGACAGTGATTAAGAAGAAGAAAGCCTAAGGTTAAGAGAAATCGAAGTAGAGTAAGGGTTTGTTTGGTGAAAAGGTAGTTGGAAAGGTATCGTTTGTTGGGGATCTAGTTGCGATTCCTCATGTAATTTTTTTGATTTTTTTGTTTTGATTTTTGTTTTCTTTTTGTTTTTTTGTTGTTGATTTTGTGGTTTACTTGTTTTATTATTTTGATTTTTCAGTTGTTGAAGTATTTATTTTATTTTATTTTATTTTTGTTGATTTGTATATTTATTTTTGTTGTTTAGGTATTATTGATTTGTGGTTTATTTTATTATTTTGATGTTGATTTGTTAGTTTTGAAGTTTTCTGGTTTATTCTCTATTGATTTAGTTTTTTTTTTTTTTTTTGTGTTTGATTTTGTGGGTTATTTGTTGTTTTGTTGATTTGTGATTTATTTGTTATATTCTTTTGTTTTTTTAGTTGTTGAGTTCCTTCTTGTTTTATTTTGTGTTTATTTGTATTGGTGTTTTGTTGTTTATTTATTATTGATTTGTATTTTATTTTGTTGTTATGACATTTATTTATTAGTTTTTGAAGTTATATAATTTATTTTATGTTGATTTTTTATTGATTTTTTGTTTAATGTTGTTGATTTGTGGTTTTTAATTCTTGTTTTATTGATTTTTTAGTTTTTTGTATATTTGTTTATATGAGTTTTGATTTTTTTTAAAAAAAAAAATTTGATTACGCAAGTATGAAGTATAAGGTGAAATCTAATGATTATTTTTTTGCGAGAATTGCTCATCATTTTGATTACAATGTGATTAAGAATTTGAAGGAGAATCTTATAAAGAGTTAGTTAAATGCATTTGGGAAGAGTTATTTTGGGAAGTTTTTGGATTTGCTAAATTTCAAGTTGCAAGTGCAACTTTTTCATTCTTTGCTTTTGAGGGAAGTAAAACAACCAAACTTGGATGAGCTGTGGATTTATGTGGAGGAGGGGGAATACTGAATTTTGGTTTGAAAGAGTTTGTTGTTATTACATGTTTAAATTATGTATGTGAGTATAATAAATTGAAATTCTCTAAGGTTTCTAGTGGTATTTGGAGAGATATTTTGATTCTTTGAAGAAGGTTAACAATCAAGCTATTGAAGATTGTTTTTTGTCAAAGAGATTAGTTGATGTCAAAGCTGCAATGAAGATAGCAATGTTATATTTTGTTGAGATGTTTTTATTTAGCAATGTATCTATTAGAGTGGTAGACAGGAGAAGTATTTTGACAGTGACCAATATAATGAGTATCCTTGAGGAAAAGAAGTGTTTGAGATAACAATTAAAAATTTGAAGAGGCAAGTGATTAGGAAAGAGAAGAAATTTGTTGGTTCAAAAACTAAAGGATTAAAGAGCACCTTTTATTATAGGTTGGTTGGTTTTCAGATTTGATTCCATGAGTGTTGTCTTATTGTTGTGGATAAGTTTTGCACATTTACTGGTGGTCATATCCTTAGATGTTGAACTGGGTTTGTAGTTATTCTTCCAATATTGGTGAACTTCAAAGGAAAATGTTTAATTTGTCTTCTAAAAAGTTACTTTCCTTTTTGTGTTGTTTAATTTGATTTTAATGCAAATTTTTTTAAAAAATTTTGATGTTTTGTATGTGTTATTCTTTTATTGATATATTTTTTGTTTTCAGTTGAGGTTGGTGAATATTTATGCTACTTATGAGAAGAAAGCTACGCTCAAGTTCAATGGTTTTTTTTAAAAAAAGAATTTGATCCAACTATTATTGTGGAGGGCAATAGATCTTTTGGGTTATCTAGAGATGATGGTCCTGATTTAGTTGGTTCTAAGGGTGCTTCTTCATCATCTTCAAATGAATTGCAGAAGTTGCAAAAACAGTTAGATGATGTGGTGAAAAATCAGGAGAAAATGCAAAAACAATTGGTTTTAGTGATTAGAAATGAAGAGAAGATAAATTCAAGTGTCAATTATTTTTAGAGTTTTTTAAGGGAATATTTGAAAAATCAGTTTGGTATAATTTGTTATGAGTTGACTTTCATAAACTCAAAAATTAAGGTATATTATTTCATTTCTAATTAGTTGTTGGTCCTTATATATATATTATTTTCGTGTAAGGCAGTACAAAATTTTAAGGTGATGGAGCTGGAGTTACCAGTAAAGTAGGTGGTATGCATGGTGTCAGTCATGATAATGATGATGAGGTTTATTTGTTGTTGATTTCAAATTTGTTCTTTGTTTTTATGTTGCTATTATATGTTTTTTCTTTTTTTTTTGGCTTACTTAGGATGATGAGAAGAATGAAGGTGATTTTGATGTAAATAAAGGTGAAGATGATAATAATTTTGATGATAAACATGATGGAGATGCAAATAAGAAGGTATATTTAATAAGCTTTGTATTTATTTTTTGTTGATTTGTTGTTTTTGAGTTGTTGATTTTTTTTTTTATAGCATTGTTATATGAGAGCCACTCATGTGAGTTTGATTTCATAATGTTTCCTTTGCATGTGAAGCATGATGTGCACGTTGTAACTGTGTTCTTTTTGTTTAATTATTTCTCTATTTATTTATTCAACATAAGCTAACTGAATTTGAATATGATATTTATTTTTTTTCTTTTTCATGTTAATCTTAAAAGGAGCTAAATGGAGATCCTTGTGATAGGATTGAATTGTATAAATGTACACATCATTCAAAGGAAAAGGGTTGGTCATCCAAAGAGGTAGAATAAAATTGGGTAGCTTACATAGATATCTATTTAATTTAAATTCAACTTTGTTAATTTAAATGATACTAATTATACCTCCATGCATTCATATATTCAAATAGGAGTTGATGGAAAAGAAGTAAGAACAATATAATAAAGAATGGACTAAGAAGAGTACAGGTGAAATAGTTTTAAAGGTCCTTAGCCATGGATCGAGTTATATAAAAGGACTTGGGTGTGGTCCAAAACCTCCAAGCAAATGCACCACATCATCTGATTTAGCTACCCAACAACTCCAAAAGGAATTTCAAGAGACAGAAGAAAAAGATGCAAATGTCTAAATCTCAAATGAATGAACTCAAGATTGAAGTGGTTGAATATGCAACAAAAGTGACTAATTTCAAAAACCAACTGGTCAGCAAGATGCAAATATCAACAAGCTTATGGAATTTATGGTTGCTAAAGGGATGAGCTTAAGCTGAACTTTTTGATCAATGCTATGTAAGTAATAAATACTATTAAATTTTTTTTGAAATTTCTTCTTTTAAGTGCTAAATAGATTCCAACCTTCTGTGTTATTATTGTTTTGTGCACGAGTGGATTGGTATGCATATCTTTATTTCTATTTACCACCTACTAAGTAAGGATGTTATCAATTGTATTTTGCCTATTTGGTGATGATGGCAATGTCTAAGAATGTTTAATGGTTGCTTGTGCTATGTTCATTTCAATGACATCCTTAAACAACCATTTCTACTGAGGCAGCACATATTTCTTAATAAGCCATTTTTTAAGCATTAAAATTATGATCATTTTACTAATATATAATTGTTTAATAAATTTGCAGGCATTTCTTTTTTGTGTGGAGATCAAGAAAGACAAGCTGAAGGTTTCTTTTTGTGTACAGATCAATAAAGACAAGTTGAAGATTTTATTTTGACAAATTTTTAGGATCTAGTTGTGGGCATTTCAATTTTTTAAATTTGGATTTAGATATTTTGAACTTACAATATTCATATTATCTAAGCTTGCAACTGTTGGATATATGAAATTATATTTATATTTTATGTTGAATTGATGGATCTATTACTTTTTTTATAAGATATTTATTTTTATTATTAATTTTGTTTTTTAAATATCATTGAATTAGTATTGCAATCTAATTTAGATAGTTAATAATAAAATGTCATTGATTGTAATACAAAGTGACTAAAATTTTTGTCATGTTTAATAAAAAATATTCCAATAAAATTAATTATTGACAAATATAATTGTCACTGATTATTGAAAAAAGATTAAAAAATTCATTGCAAAGATGATTAATGATAAACATTTTCATTACTAATTGTTAACCATATCAATTTTCGATGACAATTGACAGAATTTAATATGAAAAACTTAATGTCACAATGCACAATCATTTAGTGACAGAAAATATTTTATCACTATACATTATCTTTTAATGATGGATTGTTTCATTATATACAAGCTCAGTTATTTTCATGATGAACTATTTCGTCACAATTTATATGCATTTCATGACAAAACAAAGTTGTCATTAGTCCTCATTTATTTACATCACAAACTATGTTTGTCATTTTTTATATGCATCTAGTGACATAATAAATTTGTAACTACTAATAACTTTATCATGACGAAACAAGTCATCATCATTTATATACAACTAGTGGCAAAACAATTTGTAACTAAAAGTTATTATTTTACAACGAATTGTTTTTGTAATATTACTTAACTATTACATGACAATCATATTATCGTCATGTTAAAGATATTATTTATTGACAATTTTTTTATTGTCATTTTAGTATTTTATTTGGTGATGATATACAAATTAAAGTGACAACAAGATTAACCATAAACATGACAAAGATTGATGTCAATAAAGTTGGACGATTTTGGTTGTATGACATGTTTCATCACTATACTAATGTGTTTTAGTGACAAAACACAATTTCATCATGGAACCTATTAACCTTTAATGACAAAGTGCAATATAGGATGACAAAATTGTCATACTAACTATGATGATTTCACTGTCACCAAAAGTAGGTAATTACAGTGACGATGGAGTTTAGCATCACCATAAGTAAAACATTTAACGAGAAAATCAAAGTTTGTCAAATATACCTTTTGCCATGCACCTACGACGATGTTTACTGCGACAATAAAATTTCATCCCGATAATTTTTTTGTGACAAAAATTAGATTTTATGTGTCACTCTTTGTGATATTTCTTATAGTACTAAGCAAATGTAAACCAAAATTAAATCGTTTATAAATATATTATTGTTATGATACATACCTTTTTAGTTGTCTTTTATATACTTTCATGTTTGTCTGATATGATACACATTTGTTCTTTCTCTCCAAAAGTTGTTTTAAGTTTTTTGAAAAACCATTCTTAAGAAGCATCGTTCTCTGAATCGACTATTGTAAAGCCTAGTGGAAAAATGTGGTTATCTTCATCTTGTGCACATGCAAACAATAATGTGCCTTCATACGATGCCTTTAAGAAATTCTCATCCACTACCAAAATTGGTCTACAGTATTTTCATCTTTTAATTGATCCATCTAGCGCCATAACAAATAGAGGATTGTGTTATCCTTTTTTGTTTTTAGTTCAACAATTGATCTAAGATTTTCATTTTCTCAACCATGTATAAGTAGCTTGGTATCTTTTGGTATGAAGATTTTAGTTTCCCTCTTAAATTTTCTAGTGCCTTTTCCTTTTACCTGCAAGCTTTTTTATAGTTGAGAGATATTATATGACTTTTATTCATGTCTCTTGTTATATCTGTAAGGGCGTAAATAGTTTGTTGTTCACAAATTTTGACTTGATGTAATCACTAACAATTTTTCCAACAGCTTGCCTTTAATCACTTGTTCTAATTTTAAGGAATAAGTATCGATGTTATTGAGTTTTTTGATATTGAACATACTTGTATTTCTAATTTTTGTTGCTCTCAAATATCAATTGCATGTCTCGTCCAAACAGTAAATATAATACTATCTATGACACGATTTTCACACTTTTTATTGGAAATTGTCTCTTATTGCATAGAAACTCAAGTTTAGCATCAAAATGTTTTTTTCTTTGTATACTTGCTCTGCTTCAATTTCCTTCCCAGTTGTTGTATCTATTATTGCATAGTTTTGATCGATGCTTTTTGTTTATTCATTCTTTGAGTTAGCTGCTTATGAAATGTTCTTGCTTGCATACTTCGCAAAGTCGATGAAATCATATATGTTGTTTGTGGAATCCGCATTTGATTAGTCTTCAACTAAATTTGCATTCACTATTGTTGTCTCAAGTTTATAGATTTGAAGAGTTGTTGATGTGAAAAAAGGAGCTTCATTTTCAACAATATTGATGCACAATGGGTACGTTATGAAGTTTGGTTTCTTTTTTTATTCAATTCCAAATAGAATTGAAGATCTGTGTCATTTTTGTATCTTTAATGCAAGTAATCATCTTTTGCTTGATATTTTATATCTAGTGTTTCTTCTTGTATGACATTAAGTTGGTCTCTGACAATTTTTAGCAGATTGTTGAAGTTACAATCTGTTGGAATAAGAATACCAGTTAAATCAAAGTTAATGTATTTCAAATCTTCTTCCCAAGAACCATTCTAGTGAATGAATATAGGTATAGGATCCATTTCTATTGAAAAGTGAATAAAAGATGTCAAGTAGGTTAGATAGAAAGTGTTAGTCAATATTTTGGCACTTTAAAATTTTTGGTAAACCACAAATATATGAATAGTAAACCATCTGTAAACATTTTATATTCATATTTTACAGTTTTTGAATTCAGAATGAACTTAAAAAATAGGTTATAATTTCTGATAAACCACAAATAAACAAATAGTAAACCATTTATAAATATTTTATATATACAATTTATGTTTATTGAAAAAAATTATGTTAAACCACTAATAGATGAATATTAAACCATCTATAAAAATTTTATGTTTAGAATATAGAGTTATTAGTTACAATTTCAGCTAATAATTTTTGATATTCGACAAATAAATAATTAGTAAACTATTTATAAATATTTTTTTATTTACAGTTTATATTGATGGAATAAAAAATATGATAAACCACAAATATATTTATATTAAACTATTTATAAATACTTTATATTTACATTTTACAATTTTTTAATGCAAATTGAGTTTAAAAAAAGATTATAATTTTTTATAAACAAGAAATAAATAAATAGTAAATCATTTATAAATATTTTATTTCTACGTTTTATAATCATTGAATACAAAAGAAGATTAAAAATAGATGCAAATTTTTGTTATGTCACTGATAAATAAATAAACCATTTGTAAATATTGTTTTTTTTAAAAAAAAACTCATGAATTGTTAAGTATATTTTGAATTCATTTTTAGTAATATTTTCATGAAGAATAATTAAATAAGGCAATTGTTGTTTATTATTTTATGAAACATAAACATATTTTAATGAAAAATGTTTGAGAACATAGTTTTTCTTGAAGATTTTTGTTAGTTGTTTTATCTGTTTGGAAGAAATGATGATGGAGATGATGATTTGCCACTCTTTTTTTTTCAGATGTTTCAAATAAAAAGCTTGTAGGAGTAGTTTCAAACTCTATTTTTTGTGTTCTTCGATTTAATGAGTTGCCACTCTAGTTGAGAAAAGAATTATGAATCGATGAAGAAACTCGAATAAGAAGAAACTGGAAGGATAAGTTTCAAACTCTTCTTTATGGTTTGATAGATGAGTAGCAAATCCAGCTGTGTGAAGAATTTTGCGGCAGCAAATCGGATTTATTTCCTTTTCATTGCAGATTCATTACACATTGATTTGATGAATCCAGATGCTTAAGGTAAATATATTTCTAGTATGTGCTTATCTCATTTTTGTTATTAAGGGATTTGATGAATGAAGTTGATTAAAGCAAGAATATATGAGCGTATATTTATCATAATCTAGTGCAAATTAGTTTTTTTGAAAAGTTTAATTGCTTGAGGTAAATTTGTGATTATAAATTTAATTTTAGGTATTCTTATCCTTAGCCCGTAATAGTATTATTGCTCTTCCAGCTTCACAACCTCTAAGAATATCTCCTCATCCTAAAAATAGAATAAAAAAACCTCTAAATCCTGGGAAGAGAACGCGATCCTCCTCTTTTTCCAAGAACACTCGGTTCTATGAGGAGGTTAAAATCTCCATCCAGTCTTTAAGAGAATTATGGAGGAAGAATATGAATTTTCTGAAGGGGAAGGCAGCCGGCACATGTTAATTTTTCTTCTTTATTGGGATTATTCTCTTGTTGGTAGTCCTTACTTTTTAAACCATTTTATCATGTCAATGTTCTTTTGGAATTGTCAAGGTGCAGGCAGTAAGTTATTTCTTTGAACGATTAAGGATTTTACCAGTAGGTATAATCCTCTCATTTATACGCTTGTAGAAACTAGAATCAGTGGCCCTAGAGCGGATGAGGTGGTTTGCAAGATTGGATATTTAGAAAAGAGACAATTGGTTTCTTGGGTTGTATTTGGGTGCTCTAGAATGCTACTCAAGTTCATATCTCGGTCATGTATTCTCATAAATAGCTTGTTTATTTTAAGTGGAATGATGGTAAATATCAAGGCATTTGTGATTCGATTTTCTATAGTCCTTTCCCTAATTTGCTTAAGCAATTTTGGAGTGTTATTGAGTAGTTAATAGGGAGTACATTAGAGCCTTGGATTTTAGTTAGGGATTTTAATGTTTATCTCTCTGCGAATGATAAAAGGGTGGTTAGCCTGTGTGTCAGTCCAAATGCTGAGAAGTGCAGGGGATTATGGATAAATGTGGGTTCCTTGATCTTGGCTTTATAGGTCCAAAATTTACCTATGAAAGAGGTTTACTTGAAGAGCGGCCTGATCGAGCTCTTTATAACATGTTGTCGTGAGTTAAAAATCAAAAGGCGATTGTGAAGCATCTTTCTAGGGTCAAGTCCGATCATAGACCTCTTCTCCTCTTGCTTCATGGTGTTTCACCCCCACACAAAAATAAGAGGTTGTTTAGATTTCAAGTAGCCTGGATTACTCGTTCTCCTTTTAAGAGCTTTATGAAGGACAATTGGGATGATAGTAGAGGAATTTGTCAAGCTACTGATAATTTTGTTTCTAAAGTCAAATAGTGGAATAAGTAGGTCTTTGGGAATGTGCTTTTGCGAAAGAGAAAGATAATGAAGAGACTGGAAGGGGTGAAGAGAATTCTGTCTTTTCTATCATTCCTTGGATTTTAGTAATAAAATTACCGTTACTTTCATAGTACCATAATAGTTCGTCATAAAAAGAATAAAGTGGAGGCTTTGAGAAATTTTGAGGTGCAGTAGGTTGAGGATGAAAAGTTGATAAAAGTTATGGCTATGGATTTTTATAAGAATTTATACAAGGAGTCTGCTAACGGGAGATCGCTTGAATTAAAGGGTTGTTTTCCTTTAGCGGAGCTTGACTTCAACCAATTTTTTATCAGGGTCCTGAAGAGAATTCTAACTTTTCATCATTCCTCGAATTTTAGTAATCAAAATACCCGTTACTTTCATAGTATCATAATAGTTCGTCATAAGAAGAATAAAGTGGAGGCTTTGAGAAATTTTGATGGGCATTAGGTTGAGGATGAAAAGTTGCTAAAAGTTAGGGCAATGGATTTTTACAAGAATTTATGCAAGGACGAGTCTGCTAACAGGAGATCGCTTGAATTAAAGGGTTGTTTTCCTCTAACCGAGCTTGAGAAGCAGAGTTGGGCCGTGGGGATTAATACTGAGGAAGTTCGTAAGGCCCTTTTTGGATATGGGAAATTACAAAGTGCCTTGTCCTGATAGACCTTCAACCGATTTTTTATCAGAGTCAATGGGGCATTGTAGGTCTAACTTTTGTAGCGATGGTTCATAATGTTTTTGTTATAGGTGTTGTGCCAGAGAAGTTGAATGTTACCCTCATTGTCTTGATCCCAAAATAGTCTAAGCTAAGTTCATGAATCACATGAGACTAATACATCTATACAATGTAGCTTATAAGACTATTGCTAAGCTTATTAAAATCAGATTTAGATCGGTTATGTACGGAGTTGTGAGCCTAAATCAAAGCAGTTTTCTTCCGAAAGAGAAGCATTATAGATAACATCATTGTTGCTCAAGAGGTTATTCACTCAATGAAGTTGAAAAAGTCAAGAAATGCTGGATGGCAATAAAGGTAGTTCTTCAAAAGACATATATTAGGCTTTGCTGGGCGTCTATTAAGGATACTCTCCATGATGTTGGGGCACCGGATATTCTTGCAGATAAAATCATGACTTGTGTTGAGTCTGCTTCTATGCAGGTTTTATGTAACATAAAGGCAACTGATTTATTTCTTCCTACAAGGGGAGTTTAACCAGGTGACCCATTGTCACCATATTTGTTGGTCCTATGCATGGAAAGATTCGCTCAATGTATTCAAAATGCTAGTGGGAATGGGGATTAGCAACTGATCAAGCTAAGTGTTAATGGCCCCCTTCTTTCTCACTTATTTTTCACTGACAATCTCTTGTTATTCTCTGAGGCTTCCCTTAAGCAGGTTTCAGTGATTCAAAATGTTTCTGAGTTGTTTTGTAGGGCTTTAGGCCAAAAAATTAACTCTTTAAAAACAAAGATTTTTCCTCAAAAAATATCCTAGTCAATCTCAAGCAAGAAATCAAATCCAGATTCGGGTTTGTGTGTTCTAAAGATCTTGGTAGATATCTTGGCATGCCCATAATCCAAGGCTGTGTCAGCAAGAATACTTATAACAATATTATTGAGAAAGTTAAAACCAAGCTTATTGGTTGGAAGGCTAACCACCTTTCATTTATGGGCGATGTCACTTTTGCCCAATCAGCCCTTTAGGTTGTCCCTATGTTTTAAACCAAATGACCAAATGATAAAGCTTTCGGTGTTGATTTATGATGAGATTGATAAGCATATTAGGCAGTTTCTTGGGGGAGGCAATAAGGAAAAGAGGAAATTACATCTTGTGAAGTGGGACAATGTTTGTGAGCCCAAATTGGCAGGTGGTCTTGGTTTGAGAGCAGCCCGACCTTTTAATGAAGCATTGCTTACGAAGCTTGGTTAGGGTACTTAGGATTCTGCCCTTTGGGTCTATGTGCTTTGATGCAAATACTTGAAAGGTCAAAGACGTGGTGCAGCTCTTAAAGCAAATGAATTGCTCTTCAACTTGAAGGGCAATTTGCTCAAGTTAGAGTCATGTTTAAAGGGGTTTCACTTGGTGTCTTAGAGATGGTTCGGTCATCAGATTTTGGAAAGACAGATGGATCGATGGGGTAGAGAGTTTAAGTAGCATAATAAAAACTAATTTGAATGGATCAATCTGTGATCCAACCCATTTGACCTTATAATAAAAAAAAATTAAATTTTATTACTATATATATATATAGTAGAATAATTAAAATAAAAAAGAAATTTATTTGAAAAAATATTTAAATTATTTAATTATATTCAAATTTAAAATTTATTTTATTTAAAATATGTTGATATTTTATATTTTTAATTAATTACTAATTTTACTGTGCCTTTTAATGCGCTCAAATTATAATTTTTTATTTATAATAACAAGTTATTTAGTAATAATAAAAGCTATTTATTGTGATAAAATAATTTTATTATTTTTATGAAATTATTTAACACATTTATAAAATATTATTATGACAATATTACTTTCTATATTTAATTTGACGGCAATAAAAAATTGACACCAATATATTGTGATAAAATATTATGATAAAAGAGTTTATATCATAATTTATCTTATATACTCATTCATTATAACAAAAATTTTTGAATTAAAATTTTTGGACTTAATGCCTCAAAATGCTCCAATCTTTTCACAAAATTTCAATTGTATTCAAAGTTTCTAATTGAGTTAATTACACCTTAATTTGATGAATTGATTTTTTAATTATACCCCAACTCAAAATTAGTATTTAGTAAAGTATATTTTTAGATTCAATTCACCCTTAAATTTTTTCAATTACTTTAATTTGATTCAAAATTTAGTTTAAATTTTACTAAAATAATATTTTTATTTTGCTCAATTTAAATAATTTTTCACAAAAGTATAAAAATTTTATTTTTATTTTTATTGATAAATAATTAATTTTACATTAATTTCATGTTTTTAGTTATAAAATTTTATTTTGAAAATTTAAATAATAAACTCATAAATCCTTAAATTTTATTTTAAGGATAAATTTTTTGAGAATGTTTATGTTTATTTGTAATTGATTTTCTAAATGTTTCTTAGAAGTTTTATTTTAAATGATTTAAATAATTTATTATTTAAAATGCATAAATTAATATTTGATGAGAGATTGAAAGAAATTTTTAAATGAGAGATTGAGAAATTTATAATTTATAAATATGAATTTCATAAATTTTTAATTTAAATACAAAATTATCTTATAAAATATATAATAAATTTAATTAAATAAAAATGAGATAAAATTGAATAAAAATAAAAAGTATTATTTCAATTAATCCCATGTAATTAGTTTTAAAATATTTCTTAAAGTTTTTATTTTAAATGATTTAAATAATTTATTATTTAAAAATATAAAAATTAAATTTTTAAGGAGAGATTGAAAGAAAAGTTTTTTTTTAAATGAGATATTGAGAGATTTTATGAATTATAAATTTAAAATTTAAAATTTTATAGATTTAAATATAAAATTCAATTTTTTTCATGTAAAAGTATATATAATAAATTTAATTAAGTAAATAAAGGATTAAATTAAATACAAAATAAAAATGTCATCTTATTGAGCTCATTTAATTAATTTTTTAAATATTTTTAAATTGTTTATTTTAAACAGTTTAAATAATTTATATTTTCTAAGGAGAGATTGAGATAAATTTTTTTTAAATGAGAGATCGAGAGATTTTATAAATTATAAATAGAAATTTTAAATTTTTATTTTTTAAATATTCAATATATAAAAGTATATAATAAATTTAATTTAAAAAAATGAGATAAATTGAATAACAATAAAGTATCATCTTAATTAATTCATGTACTTGATTTTTTAAATATTTCTTAGAAGATTTTTATTCCAAGTAGTTTCAAAATTTTATTATTAAAAAAATTAAATTTATAAGAAGATTGAGAGAATTTTCTTTAAAAAAAATGAGAGATTGAGAGATTTTATGAATTGTAAATTTAAATTTAAAATTTAAAATTTTTAAATTTAAATATAAAATTAGAATTCATCATACAATAGTACATAATAAATTTAATTAAGTAAAATTAAATTAAATTGAATAAAAATAAAGCTATCATATTAATTAACTCTAAACTTAGTTTTGAGTTTGATTGAACTAATTAAAAACATATAAAGGTCATTGAGTCTAAATATGCATTTAACTAAATTTTGATTTTTACTTGAGGTATAATTAAAATTAATTTGTCAAATTAGTGTGTAATTGACTTAATTTGAAAATTTGGATACGATTAAAAATCACATAAACGTTTGAATTTTTTAGGTTATTAAACTAAGTTTTTACCATAATTTTTAAATGATTTAATACTTAAAACAAAATTTTCATTAGTTTGTTTATTTTTATAATAATTATGATAAATTTGATTTTTAACACGATAAACTCACATATTAAATATAAATTAATTTTATCACAGAAATTTTATTATAATACATAAAATTTTTTGTAATTAGTAATTTGTTATCATTAAACATTATATGTTTGTTTGTAAATTAGATTCAATTTTGATATATGACTTTAATATAATTATATTGACTTAGTTCAATTGCTTATTTTCATTATATATAGTGATTTGCTTCAAAAATAAATTATATTTAATATATTAAGCATTTAAATAAAATTAATTTTTAATCAATTTTTATTTTATATAAAATTTGACTAAAAATAATTTTTAAGAGAAAATTATTGTTTTTTCTTAATAAATTATGAGAAAATATTGAATAAATGATAGAAAAAATTCAAATGCATATTTAAAAATTGAATAACAAATGATCCAACCCAGAAATCAATGCATCTAATAACTCTCCTTGGTCAGGTTATTATATACATTAATTTGAAATTATCTCTTTGCAAAAATTAAAAATAACTCTATAAATTTCAATTAATGTTCCACTTTGATGGTAACACCCATATTAACCCATAAAATTATTTTTAATTAAAGATTAATAAAAACTCAATTAAAATATATAATAAACGCAAATATATACATCAAACTTATATAAGATACCAAAAAGAATATATCTTAATTTTAAATACATGATTATTATTTCATATATATACAAATCAAATATTTATTATTTATTTATTTATTTTATTATAAATCTAATATCACTAAATTGTAAACTGACAATTAACTATATATAAATCACCCAAATATATATATATATATATATATATATATATATATATATATATATATATTAATAATCATTGAAATAAAAAATACATACCATGATGAACATTAAAAAAATCATCCAGTTTGTGGTCGGCAAATTTGTACTTTAAAAAAATCATCAAGTTTGTGGTCGGCAAGATTTGTACTTGCGCCACTTTGGTTATGGTTTTTGAAATCTATTGCTTAACCATTTAGCCAAAGCATCCTCCTCTGCTTTTAACTTCAATTGGATCCAAAGTTGCAGTCCTTTTTTTTAAAAATTAATTTCTTTTTTGGATAAAACAAATAAATAGATTTATAATCTAATTATCAATACAAAATATTTAGAGTTCTAAATTATGTATAATCTCAAACGTTAATATCACATATAAGAATTTATTCATGATCTAATACATGAATTTAGAACATCAATCAATAGTTAAGCAAAAAAGAATTTTGTACATATTTGTGTGTTAGACCCGAAATTATTTTGAGTCATAATTTTATCCACTAAAATTAAACACGAGAAATATATCACATGAATGAAAATCGAGAGATAAGTCTTCATCTCTTTGATCTTCTCTCAAGACGGCTACAAATGGGTGTAGTAGCTAGAGTTAGGCTTAGAAGGCAGAAAAAGGAACTTAGCATATTTATAATGAATTTAACAAACTCACTCATTACAGATCTATATTAAATTAGACATACATATGACCGTCTTCTATATCGGCCTACTAAAAGTGTTATAAACTCAAAACTCAATTGACCACAATTTAATTGAGCTTACTCACTAATTAATAAACTATATTATTCAGTCTATTTTTATAAAAAATTAAAATAAATCAATAATTAATATTAGCCCCCTTAGAAATTCTAACACATCTGTCATTGCTTTTAGCTTGAATTTGGCGCTAAAGCTTCACAACATGATAGAATGTAAGAAAATTACTTAGCTTGCTAAGGTATTATCTACATATCATATGCCAAAATCACTTATATGCTTCCTTGCTCTTTCCAATTAACCAAAATATCTAATGCAGGTGCCTTCAGAAAGTAAAATTCTAACTTAGAAATCACATTTTTCAGTCAAGTGCCGTATTATAAGAATAAAAAAAATATTAGCATGTAATAATAAAAAAGAAAAAACAGAGGAAATGTAATTCATGTTAGCATTTCATGAATGAAACAAAAAGATTAATAGCATCATATCATTAGGGATTTTTTAATATTTTTTTCCGAATTTTTAAAATTATTTTTTATAATATTTTTTCACCATCAACTTTGACATGACACTCATTTTCGCGTAATGTTTATACTTATATTTATATATTTTTAATATTTTTTCAGAATTTTTAAGGCTATTTTTAATAATATTTTTTCAGCATTAGCTCTGGCATGACACTGATTTTCATGTAGGTGCATTTTTGTTGGGTAATAATCATGTTTATCCATATTGGGTAATAATTCTTTTTTTTAACGGTTTGTGGGTTAAATGATTTATTAAAAGTTGAGTTTATTTTGATTCATTCGTGTATTATTTTTTTATATTATTAATTAATATTATTAAGTAAATTTTAAATATAAATATTTATTAAATTCTTGTTATTATTAATTTAAAATATGAATAAATTAATTAAAAATACTAAATATTATTAATTAAATTCTTATAATTAAATTGTACTAATTAAATATAAATATTTATTGAATTCTTATTATTATTTATTAAATTAATATTAATAAATTAATTAAAAATATTAAATTATTATTAATATTAATTAAATTAATATTAGTGAGATGTTCAGGAATCTACTTTTAAAACTCCACCCGCATTATTTTTTTTTCGATGGTAATATTTGAAAATGCATTTGTGAAAAGGAGAATTGAATGCTTTTGGGTTTAAATATTGTATTGTTGTGGCTGTTATCCTAACTATTAATGCTTTGAACATTCATAGTGGCCTAATGCTTATATTTTTTTTTTTTTTTTATAGAAGTTTGAATTGTGGCTGAGTACGAATATATTTAATTTCGTATCTTCGTGAAGCTATATCCTCACTGTGAGTTTAAAAAATAAAAATATGAAAACCAGTTGCAACGATTAATCAGATGATCGGTGGTTAAAAAATGAGGGGAGGAGGAGGAAGAAATTAAGTTCTCAACGTCAATAATAAATCATAATTTAATATAATAAGTATATTTTATTATGTTTATTATAGTAACCTTTTTAATGAAGTACAATAATTTGATATTTTTATTAGTGGTCCTTAAATTTCTCAGTTAAATATTTAATTTTCTAAAAAGCTTAGTTTAATAATTTAATATTTCTACTTAATAAATTAAAGAAGGATGAAAAATAAATTTGTTTAGTTAATATATTTTTGTTTTTAGTAATCCATAGCCATTGTAAATGAAATCAAATGATCAATTGGAGCATGTTTTGAAACTATGATAGGTCTTAGCAATATAGTATGCGTAGAGTTTGTGATTAAAATATTCTAATATTTTCCTTCACAGTGTAATTTGAAATATGATGAAAAGAAGGAAGCAAATTTATTATATTTTGGCACCATTTATCAAATTCTCTCATAATTTGATACTCAAAATAATTTTCACCGAAAAGTATTTTAACATACAAAAATTTAACATAAACTTAATTTCCCTAAATCTTGTAATTTTATTCAAACACTAGATAAATTACAACATCATCAACAACATCAATCACAATAATTACAAATACTTAAAACACAAAATCGTAATCTCATTAATTACAATAAAACTAATACTTAATCCTACAATCCGTTACAAGAAATCAAAAAACTTTACACAAATACACAAAAAAAAAAATTCAATATACTAATGTAAACTAAGCAATAATAACACTTAACCATAACACCCGTTACAATTATCATTATAAAAATAACCAAACAACCACAATTTTCAAAACAATAAAAACTATATCTTCTAAAGTAACAACATACAATCAAATCAATCACATTCAAATTACAAAACATATTAACAAAATAATTAATATATGCTTAATAATCAATCAAAATAACCACTACCTTTTCAAATTCAATGTATTAATATATCTATAATAAAAAGTCATACATCACTATAAAAACACCTCAACTAAAAAAAAACACAAACCATAACCCATAAAAAAACATCATCATGTCTCTCTTATATCACCCAAGACAATCCGAAGAAAAAATCAATACTGCTTTTGAGGCCGAAATCAAGCCACCACAAAGTCAATCATCAAGAAATCGAGTAAGAAAATAAACTTCATTTTGATATTAACAAAAATTCAATAATCCTATATAATTTGTATTTCCAAATTTGCAGGTACCCACAGTTTCATACACAACTAATATATCCAACAACACTACAACATCTAAATTTGAAATTCCTCTACAAGCATATAAATATGATAAGTTCGTCCGAATTCAAATTAATAAAAAAATATTTTCATCACAAAAATAAACATGCCATATTGATATGCGTTTCAATTTGCAGGGAACGTCATCTCTTTCGGCCTCTTCCTCTCCCCAGTGTAACCTCTCTTTTTCTGTTAATTTGTTCCTTGAATGAACTTATTAAAGGTTGGTTTACTCAGTCACGTGTGATTGTATAGTATTTACAGCCCAACATTCTGGCGCATATACAAGAAAAAAGACGTAGAAGAGTTCCAGTTTTACCCTTATGTGGCTACTGTGCTCAATTGTCTCTTTTGCATCTTCTATGGCTTGCCTTTTGTCACTCCAAACAGTATTCTCGTCGTCACCATCAACTCTATTGGCCTTGTTATAGAGTTGATCTATTTAGCCATCTTCTGCATCAACAACAGGGAAAAAAGGGACGGATATCATACATATATATGCTTACCCCTCATATTACATATAAATCATCACCCTAATCACTGTCTATTTTTGAATCAGAGTCGTGTTGCGATTGGGCTTGTGGGCGAAGTAATTTTCATGGCCGCAATGGTTGATATTGTTGTGGAATAAGGGTAATATTTTACCTACCAAATTCACCTAATAAATTTATAGGCGAATAGAGAGTAAAAGATTGTACTGAAAAACCACACTATACGTTCATTCTCAGGAAAAATCAGAGGGGTCACAAGCGGTCCTACTTAAAACCCGTCCTCCTAAGACAAAATCACTCTAATAGTAAGTTAACAGCACAATATATCACTACAACTATGCCCTCCAAAATAGCTATTGAAAAATAAAGACAAAAAGTAAGAAGACTATAATTTATCGAGGTTCGGCCAATTATGCCTACGTCCTTGGACACTACCAAAATTATATTTCACTAAGGACTACAAGTGAAATATTACAGAAGAGAGTGAAATATTGAAAATTACCTAAGAGATGAATAGACAATTTTGAGATGATCAGACTGAAGGAATTAAGGCTCTATTTATTAAAAAAATTCCTTTGTTATTTTTCTGATGTGGGATATCAAAATGAGCCAACATAGTCAACAAATCTCCACCTTGGCGAATTTTGACATCTTTAATTTCACCTTAAATAGTCTTTGATAGTGTCTTCAAATTCAACATCAAACTTTAGCAATATTGATCAAGTCCAAACAAAGTTGGAACTTGACCGCAATGACAACTTTTGTCATCATGTTAGCAAGATTCTCAGTGGTGTGAATTTTTTGGATTCTAACTCCACCTTCTTCTATAATATCTCTCACAAAGTGATATCGAATATCGATGTGCTTCGTTTGTGCATGATAAACTTGATTCTTTGCTAGCTGGATAACACTCTGACTATCAAAATGTACTTTGACGTACTTCTACTCAATTTTCAGTTCACCAAGCAACCCTTGAAGCCAAATTGCTTCCTTTATAGCTTATGTATTTACATGTACTCTGATTCTGTAGTAGACAGAGCAACTGTTGACTATAAAGTAGACTTTCAACTAGCTGGTGCCTTTGCAATAGTAAATATATAACCAGTAGTTGATCGACGTTTATCCAGATTGCTAGCATAATATGAATCATAATATCTGACTACACACTGACTGTTTTTCTGCTCAAATATCAATGCAAAATCCATGGTATTTTTAATATACCGTAGAATCCATTTCACAGCTTGTCAATGCTCCTTTCTTGGATCATGCATATACATGCTCACAACCCCAATTGCTTGTGAAATGTCGGGCCTTGTACAAACCATAGTATATATCAAGCTACCAATAACACTTGCATACGGTAATTTTGACATGTACTCCCGTTCTGCATCATTCTTCAGTGACATAGATGCATTTAACTTACAATGAGGAGCAAGTAGAGTACTAACAGTTTTTGTATTTTCATTCATGCTAAAACATTGTAGTACCTTTCTCAAATATTATTTCTAAGTCAAACAAATCCTCCTCAGATTTTCTATCTTTGGTAATCTCCACACCAAGAATCTTTTTTGCTTTGCCTAAATCCTTTATTTCAAACTTCTTTCTCAACTGAGTCTTCAATTTCTCAATTTCTGTCTGTCTTTGAAGCTATCAACATTTCATCAACATAAAGAAGAAGATATATGAAGGATCTATCTTGTAGCTTACGCAAATACACACAATTATCATATTTGCTCTTGGTATACTTCTGCTTTATCATAAACTTGTTAAATCTTTTGTACCACTGCCTCGAAGATTGCTTTCACCTGTACAAAGATTTCTCAAGTTTACACACCAATTTTTCTTTTCCAGCAACCTTGAACCCTTCTGGCTGAGTCATGTAGATTTCCTCTTTTAAGTCTCCATGTAAAAATGTAGTTTTTACATCCAATTGAACTAGTTCTAAATCCAACTGTGCTACTAAAGCCAACAAAATTCTAATGAAGGAATGCTTCACAACTGGAGAAAATACCTCATTATAATCAATTCCCTCCATCTAAGCTTAGCCTTTAGCCGCCAATCTTACTTTGTAGCGAACATCATCTTAGCCAAGAAATCCTTTTTTCTTTGTAAAAACTCATTTGCATCCAATTGCTTTCTTTCCCTTTAGGAGACTAACAAGTTCCAAAGTATGATTCTTATGAAGCGATTGTATTTCTTCATACATGGCAATCCTTCACTTTTCTTCTTCTGAACTTTGGACTGCTTTAGTAAAAGTGGTAAAAATATCATCAGCTACAACTAGAGATACATGAGGCACTATATCAACATAGTGACTAGGCAATCATACCGTCTTCTTATAAGTTACCATATCAGCAAAAAGACCAAGCATTCTATGTACCCTCTCTAGCCTTCTAGATGTACTTAGTTCAAGTTGTTGAGGAAGTCCTTGAACTCCTTCTTTTTTAGAATCTCCTTCTACCGTATGATGGGTCTTAACATCTTTTTGGTATTACTATTCTCTCAAACTCCACCTGCTTGGGAGTATAATCTAACTGCTCAATATCCACCTTTTTCAACATGCTAGATTTATCAAATGTGACATCCCTGCTAAAAACTATTTTCTTTGTCACTAGATACCATAGACGATAGCCTTTTATGTTAGAGGTGATCCCCATGAAAAATGTTTTCTTTGCTCTTGGATCCAACTTTGACTCCTTAATATGGTAGTATGCAGTGGAACCAAATATATGTAAGAAATCATAATTTGTAGTAGGCTTGCCAAACCATTTCTCTAATGTCATGTTTCCATTAATATTAGTAGATGGTAGGCGATTGATGAGGTGACATGCATATGTTATAGCCTCAGCCCAAAATTCTTTACCCAACCTAGCATTGGATAACATACATTGAAATTTTTCCAATAATGTTCGATTCATACTTTCTGTCACACCATTTCGTTGTGGTGTAGATCTGATAGTGAAATGTCCGACAATGCCTTCATTTTTACAAATTTTCTCAAATGGATCACTTCTATATTCTCCACCATTGTATATTCAGAGACGTTTGATCCTTTTGCCTGTCTAAGTTTCCACCATCTGTTTCCATTTCAAGAAAACTCCTAACACTTCATCCTTCATCTTCATTGTGTGCACCTATACTCTCCGAGAAAAATCATCAACAAAGGTCACATAATAGTGTTTCCCTCCCAAAGAACTAGTTTTGGAGGGACTCTAAACATTTGAGTGAACATAATCCAAGAAACCTTCAGTATTATGGATTATTGTCCCAAATTTGACCCTTGTCTGCTTCCCTTTGATGCAATGCTCACAAAAGTCCAATTTGCAAGTTTGCACTCCTTCCAATAATCGTTGTTTAGCAAGCAAATTCAAGAATTTTTCTCCAGCGTGCCCCAAGCGCATATGTCATAGGTTGGTTGCTTCTGACTATCGATCATCTATAGAAGTTATTGCTACTACTGTCACTGTAATTGTACTACCAGATAGAGGTATAGATTGTTGTTATTTCAAATTCCTTTCAATATCACACGTGCACTAGAAATAATCTTCATCATTCTATTTTTCACTTTCACATCGAACCCTTTTAAGTCTAGAATCCCGATAGAGATGAGATTTTTGCTCGATTCTGGCACATAACAAACATATGTTAAGGTGATGATTGATTCATCCGCATTTCTTAAGCGAATCGAACCAATCTCACATGTTGTCAAAGGGATGTTATTTGTTGTATAGACAACTCCACCATTTTTAAGTTCTTTAAGATAAAAGAACCATTCCTTATTGGGACACATATGATAGCTACATGTTGAATCTAGTAGCCAAACATCATAAAAGCCATTTGATGATGTAGCAAGTGAATAATCTGATACTGCTTCATCAATTTCAGTAACACTCATCTTTACTTAACTTGGGCCTTGTTGGCCCTAGTGTATCAAGAAGGGGGGGTTGAATTGGTAGCAAACTTAAATTTTTTATTTTGAATGAAGCACACAAGAATGAAAGATTTTGAGAAAGGGTAGAAGAAGAATGAACATAAGAGTTTTATAGTGGTTCGGGTATTAACCAACCCTACATCTACTTCTCAATACACCAATTGGTATTTCACTCAATCTTTAGTGTTTTACAAGCTCACACTCAACTTAGTGTTTAGGCTCACACCAAACCTAACAACTTGTGTTTTCTAGGCTCACACTAAAACCTATACAAGAGTTTTCTAAGGCTCACTCTGAAACCTATACAAGAGTTTTACAACTAGGCTAACTCTCAAACCTAAACAAGGTGTTTAAAGCTCATACCAAACTATTTACAAAAAAATAAAGAATTAAAGTTGAGAAATAACTTTACAAGAATTTTGTCACTACCAATAATTTCTCTCTTGCATTAACATCAGTTTGGTAGAGTATTTATAGCCCACATCCACCAAAGAGACGTTACTCTAAAACTATAAACAAATCTTCAAGATGTGCTAGGCAAATTCAGCATTAAATGCTTATTCGATTGAAGTTGCAGTCGCTACTGACTTTTCGCTGTCGTGAAATTCCAATTACATCTGAAAATGTGGTTGGTGTCTAATGGCTAGTCCATGTGGCAACTCCTTATTCGTCCATTAGAAAAATATAGTCGTTGCATTCTAACTACTCATAAAAATGGCGGTTATGATTGAGACGTGACACAGACTGCAAATTCATCTATGATTCAGCCAGTGCTCCTTCAGCTGATTCGCGGCCACCAATTCTCCTGCGAATTCCTCTGACCCAGCTTCATCTTTTTTTATAGCAGTGTCGCAATCGCGATTTAGAGAATACCAGCCACGAATTCTTTATTCTTCTAAAAGATGGAGATTTTGACTTTCATTGGAGATAACTTTTATAAACTGCAAAAGCAACACTTAAAATTGACATTAGAACTTTCAATTTATATTGTCAATATCAAAAGAGAGCTTTGACTTAGGTTTGAATAACCTAGTCTAACAATCTCCCCCTTTTTGATTTTGACAATCTAGATTGAATATGCAAAGGATAAAGAATCAATTAAGTATGCTCCTAAGAGAATGATTTTGAAGTTATTCAAATCTTAAGTATGAAACTACTCCCCCTCAATCCACACTCCCCCTTAGTTACTCTAATAAGACTAATGTCTTAGCTTATACAAATGTAGCTCAATTTTGTCTCTCCTTTTTGTATGTTCCCTCTTAGTGTATTCAATCAATTATCTCCCCCTTTGTCAAGATCAAAAAGAAAAGAATATCAGGGAATAATAGAGAGATTGAAGAATATGAGAGGGAATGATCACAAACTTTTCAATACATAGATATATCAAGTAATAAAACTCCCCCTAAATATATGCATAAATATATTAAGTTAAAAACATAAGGGATAAGAGATACGTTACAAGTTTAGTATCCATAGCTTGATACCAAATAACCATTTGAAACATTTATCCCTTTTTCATTAGCAATCTTCATTCACCTTTAGATTTTCCATTATGAGAATTTTGGTGAAGGAGTCCCCATCCTGCAATATCAAATATTTTATTTTGGTACCCAAACATACTTGGGTCCTTAGGGGTTAGTCTTGGAAGGATCCTCTAATTTGAGATGTGCCTTCCTAATATGACAAAATACATTGATATGCCCATATCTCATGCAATAATGACATTAGAGCTTAAACTTATGAGTCTTTCTCCTATGCACAACCATGGTATGAGTAGGGGGACTTCTCGTACTAGGGTGGTAAAAGTGTATGCAAGTGCATGAATGATGAGAACTAGAGGAGAATTTTCTATGATTGTGTGAGTAAACATGTTTCTTATTGTATATATAAGCATGAGTTGCTCTTTGAGCCTTGGCTCTTAAGCCTTGGGGGGTATTTCCTTTGCCCTTTGGCACAGGTGGTTTAATGCTAGGGGCACCTCTCTTCCCCATGACCTCAATACTTGAAGTTTGAGGTGTTGATGCTCTAATGAATGTAGTGGGTGAAGACGTAGGTGAGGAGGCTTCATTAAAACCTAAACTATGTCTAACTAAATCAGGTCTTTGAGATACAATAAGTTTATCTAAAGCTTTTTTCCCCTTATAAAATTTAGAGATGGAATTTCTAAGTTCTATAACTTCATCCTTTAAAGAATCATTTTCCTTTCTTAAAGAGTTAAGAAAGGATGAAGACTTAGAAAGACTCTCTAGTGACTTTTTGAGTTCTTCATTAGAAGTCCTCAATTCACTTACAAGATTGTCTAAGGATTTAAATTCATCCTCTAGTTTGGAATAATTTTTTCTTATAAAT
>CATIWR010343332.1:0-22066 GCA_949677035.1 Omphalea diandra
ATATATATATATATATATATATATATATATATATATATATATATATATATATATATATATATATATAAAAGAAAAACTTGTTTCATCTAATAAAATTGTTGTAAAAGCTTGAGATATAATATGTAAATATAAACATTATTCAGGACTTATTTAGAACAAATTATTTAAGAAAAGAAAAAAATTTCTTTTATTAATAGAATTCATTTACTTTAGTAATAAAATAATTTTATTGGGAATGCATCTTAAAATGATAGAATCTCAAGTAAAGTTCAATAGTTTTCTTATAAAATAATATCTTTTAAACTAAAAATTAAATTTTCTAAAGAAAGAATTACTAAAATATGATTAAATTCTTCCATAATTTAAGTTTTCAAACAGAATCTTAAAATTTAAGAAATAGATGAATATATATCCATTTTAAACCTACTAAACAAGACATTTATTACATTAAAATTACTTGAAATACATATCTTTTTTTTTTGAAAAAAATAAATATCAATATTTTAAAGGAGGCGTATCCGTCAATTATATGTTGATGAATTATTGATGTAAAATAATTTAAATTTAAGATTGTATATTTTGCATTCATATGTAAGGGAAGTTTAACAATCGTGCAATTGCGTACACAAATTATTTATTTTAGGAAGTTAATTTAATTTTTTATACTAGATACAGTTATATAAGGCAATATGAATTAAAATGCATATAATATTTCAGAACAAATATGATAGACGATGCTCAACTATACTATTAAATAATTAATTTCAAATCACTAAAACTCTCAAAGAATAGATAAAAAAACCAAGATAAAAACTCTCAAGAGAGAGACCAAAAAATCAATAAACAAGATAAAGAGATTTACTTTGTTAAAAAAAAAATAAAGAAATGAATAAAAAAAAGTTTATCGTTGATAGAATATATTAAGTAACTCCAAAATTTTAAGAAAGAAAAGTTATTTTAGAGAAAAGAAAAAAGAGAAATCGCTAGGATTTTTTTTTTGGCAACAAAATATAGAGTGTTTACTTTATTGGATGGTGAAACCATACTTAAATTTGTTTATAATATTTAATATTTTGTATTTAAAAAATTTTTACCCGAAGGCATGTTGATTTTTGTTAATATGGGTTATGAATAAAGAAATTTTAGTCAATAATTAATCGATATTTTTAAATTGTTTGAGATTTAGATGGCTACGAATATGAAAATTTATGCACTGATAGTGTAACTAGATTATTTCGGATTTTTATGCATTTTTTATTAATTTTAATTTTAAATCATTATTTTCTTTTCACTAATTTTACATATCTCATAACATACTTTAGAAATTAAGGAGTATTTTTTAATCATATTAAACTTTTAAAATAGAGTTAATAATATTTTATCCATTTCAAATTTGTCTAAAAGTTACTTGATCTAACTTGCAAATTAATGTGAATTAACTCGACTTTGACTCAATTCGTAAATCAACTTGATTGATTTAATTTAAATTATTTAAAAAGTAAACTTTATTTCAACATTAAGTAATATTTTTTTAAAAAAAAATTAAGATTAAGAATGAGTTAGTCTGAAACTCAAAAAATAACTTGAAATGATCTAAATTCTTTTGTACCTTGATCGATGATCCAATTCAACCCATAAACTTAAATAATTCAACCTAACTCGATATACAATGCAAAGTTATTCGACTGAAACTATCTAATACAAAGTATGACTTGAAATTAATCGTATTCAAAATGAAATTAATTGAACCAAACTTTTAGACTTAACCTATTCGACACCTCTAACTTAAATTAAGTACTTTGTTTTTTAGTTTTTTTTTTTATAGCATTCTCTTTTATATTCTTACCATTTTATATATATATATATATTATCAAACAGTTAACTCTAAATAAATCACTTATTTTAATTTGATAAATAAAAAATTATTACTTAATGAATTAAAAAAATATAACAACCACCATTATCACCATACTTGGTCCTTGCTATTATAATCATCAACACTATGCAAATGCTATCATGCTTATCAACAGGACAGTTATCGCCACCAAAATTACCACCATGACCATCATTATTTCTATCACTTACAATATTAATTTATTCATTGTTTTTAAAAATAGATTTTGCATTTAATATGTTTGATGCTAAAATAATTCTACCTTGAATAAATTTGATGATATTTAATGTCTTCGATTTTATTTAATTTTAAAACTTTCAATACTAAAATTATTCAATTTTTCATTTTTAATTTTATCAAAAACTATTTGTTAATTATTCAATTATTTATAATCAAACTAACAAAAAATATTATTTTACATAGTTATTAAATAAATTAAAATTTTAAATAATATATTTAAAGAATTCTGAATTCTTTCAATCGTATTGAATGGGAACCATATGTAAAAAATCATATATTATTACTAGCAGAAAGAAACTAAATAAGTTAAAAAAAAGACAAAAAGAGTCCTTCCTAATAATTTATAGGAAACATTATATGGTAGGTCTTGTAAATTCGACTTTAAAAAAAAATTGAAATGAGACAATAATAAATTATTATATAACTTAACCTAATAAGTTAAGCAATAATAAGATGGAATAAATTTTATTGAGTTTACATTGATAATTCATGATGAATTTTATATATAATTTCATTTTTTAAATGTGTAATTAATTCTTTAAATTAAAAAAAAAATGATTTATAACAAAGTGAATGAAACTGTTATAAAAAGAAAAATAAAAAATTCATTACATAATCAACCAACATACATTATTATGTTATTCTTGTTCTCATTTACAAGAATCAAACGATTATTATAAACTTTCAAATACAGTAAAAAAAATATATTAATGAGAAATTTATAATTTTGAAAGTTATTTTTTGAATTCATTAATAGTAAATATTTCTTTACAAATCTTTTAGTTTATTAACATTTTTCTTTTCAAGAAGAGCTTTTTCACTTCTAAATTAATGACATTTAGCACTGTGTTTGATAAATATTAACATTAATTGTTTATTCTTTTTCTATATTGTTTTTTGCTTCTTTAATTTATTTTTTAAACTACATTATATGTTGTTTTGGTGCAAATTTTTCACATATTTCTAAGGTGAAGTAAAGACCAAAATGATGTAAAATTGAAAACTCCCAGTTTTTCGTTATATTTTTTTACCGTAATTTTTTTTTCCATAGGTGTATGTTTTTTTTTTTTTCCTTGGTGTATAATTGTTAGATATTTTTATAAGGGCTGCACCAGTTAGTAGTTAGAGAGTTTTTGAGATAACTGATGGATACTACTGATAATTAATTGGTTATATCAATTTATATAAAAGTATTTGATAAAAATTAAAAACAATAGTTGATAATTAATTTATGTGTCAATTAGCTATTGTTTAAATAATTTTTTAATTGAAGATATTTTTCAACCTCAACTGTTAAAAGATAATATAAGACAAATATATCCTTTTTTATTTTTTTAAAATTTTTTCATTTCTTCCAATTCACAATGCATATTATGTTCATGAAGTATGTCATCGTAAAAATTTACAAATGTCCTTAAATATTTTGTTTGAGGAATCTTAAATATTTTTTATTTTTTCTTTAAATTATTTTATTTTATATTTTATTTTATTTATTAAAAATATAAATCAATCATATAACTTAATTAGTTATTTTATGAATTAACAATAAAATAAAATATAAATTTATTACACACTTAATATTTATTAACTACCAACTAAAAACCATAAATTATTAGTTATTAATCAACGGAATAATATAAAAAACTTGAACTTTCAAAAAAAGTTACACTTATATCACAAACACAAAATTTTATTGTTTAAATATATAAACTTATTTTAATTTTAAGTTTGGTCTCGAACATGATATATGTTTCTTCAAATCTAAGATTTATTCACATGATCATTCATGTGGCATTATTTGTTGATGTGTCCATTCACATGGATTATCTACATGACCAAATTTAGGCAAATCACAAAATCCAAGATTTTCAAAAAAATTTCATTTATATCTTGAACAATATTTTTTTTTTTGTTTTGAATACATGAACTTTCATTTTAATTTCACGTTTAACCTAGATGTTTCTCTGAATATGACATTTTACTGACATGGTCATTCACATGATATCGCCCATCTAACCAAATTTACCTTGTTGGATGAACAATTCATGTAATCACACTTAACGTGGCTATAACTTTCATTTTAATTTCATGTTTAACTTAGATGTTTCTCTGAATATGACATTTTACTGACATGGCCATTCAAATGACGTCATCCATCTAACCAAATTTACCTTGTTGGATGAATAATTCATGTAATCATGCTTAACATGATGCTATAACTTTCATTTTAATTTCACGTTTAACCTAGATGTTTCTCTGAATATGACATTTTACTGACGTTACCATTCACATGACATCACCCATCTAACTAAATTTACCTTGTTAGATAAACAATTCAAGTAATCACGCTTAACATGACGCTATTAATAATTTTAATTTTAAATAAATAAATATTATTTTAAAAAATTAAATATTTTAATAAATAAAATCAAATCCAACTCCTCAAATTTTAGAATATGTTCAAATTATTTTTTCAAACAAATTTGTATTAGAATTTTGGATGAATAAGATAAGAACCACAATATAACAATAGTGATAAGATATCTTTATAGCAAAAACATGAAATTTTTGTAGTGAATCTTTCCATAATGTTTATCATAAATATTACATATGATTTCAATTATAAGAAGCAAATGGGAAACCTCTAGACAGACTTTTTGTTTTTAAAGAAATTCATACAAAAAAGGATATGGGATATTTGTGAATGATGTTTCAAAGAAAAAAGTGGTATGACTTTTTATTTTAAGTTGATTGTTTATTTATATATTTAACAAAGAATTATATACTTATATTATTGGTCAAAATCATAAGATGATGCAAATGTTTTAATAGTTGAACGACGTTAAAACTCGAGCATTGGTTTGTATAAATTAAGGGAGCAAATTTCTCAAAGTGATGGGTCCAAAACACAATGATAGAGTTTGTTTTATAGATCTTGATCCCACATCTACAAGCTATTTTAATGTGATATCTTATGATGTAAGATCAAGATGGGAGGCTTCAAATTCAAACTAATCTAAGCAAATAGAAATGCTTAATTGAAAGTTGGAAGTTGTGACAAATAAATGTGCAGTAATAAAAGAACTTATGTGATCATTGTATTGATTCATGTCTCAAAAATATCCTGAGCAATGGAGATGCACAAACTAGCAATTTTCAGTTTTCTTCTTTTATATCACTCTTTATTTAAAGAATATAGTTATTTATTAAATAAATATGCATAATGTTGATAGCTATATGATGTTATATAAATTTGAACTAAGATTACACATTAATTAAAGTAGTGTAAAGCATTTGATATATGTGGATTTGTGTTAGAAATTTGTATATTGTGCACCAAAATATTTTTTTTGTATTCATCAGTGAACAGGTATCACACCAATATTATTTTGAGTAGTCGAGCGAATTAATGTTGAGATGAATATGATGATGCATCTTTATTCAATTTATATTATATTTTAATTTATTTTTTTGTTAGTTAGTTTGTATCCTATAAATTCATCTAATATATGTCGTATTCTTATATCACTTATAGGCCAATAATAATAATAATAGTGGACAATATGACTTTTCTCACACTAACAACTCATCTAACTCAAGTCACGAATCAAAAACAATGATGACTGAGTTGAAGTAATAAGAATTGATTTTAGGACTATTTAAAAAATATTCAAAATAAGTGTGTATCTCTTTAAGACATATCCTTTAGTTTTTTTTAAAATTATACATACTGTTAAATTAGTGCATTTTGTAAGGATTTCTTTCATATATACAATTAGAATTTAATTGAAGTATTCATATATGCAATTAAAATTCAATTAAATTTTCTTATTGATTAATTCAAATGCAAACAAGAGAATCCATAATAATATTTTAACTAGCTTTAAAATTTATAAAATTGATGACAAAAAGTATCTAATTTAACTATTTTCAATTAGTGTCAAAGTTATATTATTAGTAATAGAGGCGGTTTTGATTGGTACAACTAGAATTATTGAAAAAAAGACTGATAATTGCTAGAAGCGATTTGGACTGCCCCCACTAACATCAGCAAGTAATTTAAGGGTGGTTCAAGCCATACCTACGAATCGTGACAAACAATTTGTGGGTGATTTAAACAATCTTTATGGATGGCAGGTAGACCACTTTAATCAAATTTAAAGACACCTATAACCGTCCCTATGTATCCTTAAAACCTCCCCTACATATATGGCGGAACGATTTCTCTTAAATATGAATATAGATATGTCGGCAGAGAAAATCGCCTCCATAATATATTTAGCGGTGGTTATAATCGTCTCCATAAAGTGCCGCAAAAGAAAAACCTTAACCTGATGGTTGAACAAAAGCACCGCTATACCATAGGAACGGGGCCAATAGAGGTGATTTTGTGATCAACCACCTCAACGCTTCATTGAGACAGTTTAAACCGCCACTACAAGAAAAAAAAAATTGCCTACCTAAGCCGTAATTGTTGTACATCCAATCTCAAACCAATATAATCTATAGGGTGAATTTTAGAGTGACTTATTTAATGATGTCGTTAAATAATGTGGTCTAATTAAATATTAAATAATAACTTTCAACTAATCTAAGGTATTTAATCATATTTAATCCAATAGCGAATAATATTTTTTATCTAATCCAACAATAAATTATTATTTCGTTATTATAGTGTAATAACTTAAACGATATTGTAGTTTTCACCTAATCTATAGTAAATAAACATCAATATAAAAATGAAAGAGATCTTTATATGTAAAAGTAAAAAAAGGGTTCTATATTTTTTAGAAAAGATAAAGTTATTATTCCCTTTTCTTATAAGATAAAAAGACTGTAACTCCTATTATTTTCTTAGTGAAATTTTATATCCTTTTTGCGGTATTTACTTCAATTTGGATAGGAATTTTTCACACAAAAAAAATATATTTAATGGTTTTCATTATTATTTTCTCAATCCAATTAGCTGCATTATTGCTCATCTGGTCACATTCTCTTAGAATGCTAAGCAATAGATGGAATGAATGCTGACGGGTGTAATGACTCGTTGCCATAATGGTCTTGCAACATTGTAGTTGTAACTCATTACTGATATTGCACTATCATAGCCTGCAATTATAGTACTGAAGCATTACACTATAGACAGGTATGAGATGGCCTCTTTTAGCCTCAGATCGAGGAAAGAAAGGATAGGGAGCTTTTCTTTCATTAACAAGGTGGATTCTTCCGGCTTGCTTTGTATAATAATAAGGGGCTTCTCTTGGTATCAGAACATTCTGTTTGATTTTCATAGTGCACATGGTTTCTTCAATTCTATTTCTCCTCCACACCAACCTGCTATACCCTTCTTCATCAACCCTAACCGTGCGCATTTCTGCTTCGTCACACCAAATTATTTTGCTTCCCTATTCTCTAACTTCATTGTCCAAACAATTGTGAAAAACTATAGAATATTTAGATTATTGACCCATCAAAAATTTGCACTTGATCCCACTAAAAATTTATGTTGATTCCAGTTAGAATTATGCTTTGAATCTTGACCTATTAAAATTAAATTTTTGAAGGGTAATTTGCAAATTTAACGAATACTCTTTATCTTGGAAATGAGACTTCTCTTTTGTTCTGCTATATTGTGTGCCTCTCCGGTTTATGTGATACTATGATCCAGGGTGAGATTGTTAATACTTCTTGTTAATTCAATCAAACAAAAAAATTGGATACTTGCAAATTCAAATGGGATTCATATCAACAAATACAATAAGAAATTATAGCTGCTGAATGGGCTAGATTTTTTTTTATTATTATTATTTTTCATGGTGTTCATAGTAATTTAATCAAAGTGATGCTTTAACTTCAGGATTGACATCCTTTTTGCTTTGGCTGCAATAATTTGTTAATGAAGTATGGAGAGTACTTCTGAGATAGATGTTCTGCTTAAAACAGGACTTTGTCTATTAATTCTGCTGCTTCCTTGCTTGAGCAATCAAAATTATTGGCCTGATGCTATGTACCAATGAATGGCGTCTGGTTCACTTGATCATGGTTTGTATGTCATTACATTGAAATTATGCCATTAGCAAATTGTTGAGGATGAACTGGAGTGTTGTGGCTGGTTTTTCTTCACCACATAGGAATTTTGTTTGGTCACTTGATCATGGGTTGTACGTTATTACATCGGAATTATGCCATTAGCAAATTGTTGAGGATGAACTGGAGTGTTGTGGGTGGTCCTTATTTTCTTCACCACATAGGAATTTTGTTTTTGCAATGTTTCAAAGTCTTCAAAATTCAATATATTGTCAATATTTGAGTATCAAAAATAAAAAATTTGAACATATTAGATGGATTTGGGGCTAAATGACATAAATTGTAATTTTATTTTTATGTAATTATTTATTATTTTAAATAATTTTATTTTAATATAATTAATATAAATAATTAATAAATTATGCATATAATTTAAAATATTATATAACAATGTCATATCATAATGTTAGCACAAAATTCTCTAAATGAATATATAAAATTTATTGTGGCATGATCGATACATATTATATAAAAGATAAGATATAAAAATATTTAAACAAGCATGGGAAGTACATTTAATAGCCATGAGCAACATTTAGCACATTTCTCAACTACTCTCTCATCCAAAAACGGATCATAGAAGAACAAGTACAAAACTTAGTTATGGCAGCTAACTCTCAATTTTTTTTATGCCTCCACCTACCCACAACAAGCAACTACTCTAAAAATTTGAAATAATGTGTTTTTTTTTAAAAAAAAAAAAAAGAAAAAAAAAAGAGCCTATTAATGTCAAGGAATGGATAAAAACAAAGGAAGCCACATTTTATTGATTATAGCAGAAGATTACATTCTATACTCTACAACTACACTCTGATAGATCCTTCTCTAGATTTACAAGAAGTATTTCTTTGGAGTCGCATCGGCCAGCGGCAGCAGCGGCGGTGGTAATACAAACATAAGGAAGTACTTAAATAGAACTAAATTCTATTCAAGATTAATTTAAGACCTCCTGGTCGGGGTAAACAGCATGGATTGTGGATCCCTATTCGTTTTCACTTGTTCAGCCTCACTTGGAGAAATCTGGTAGGAGTTGGTAACAACATCCAAAGGCATGGCCCTCAACACTGAAGTGTAACCAGCCATGGGGTTCTTCATTGGTTGGCTGTTTGTTTTGATTGTTATGTATTCGAATCCATTGTTTCCTGCTCTTGCAACAGCAGCATAGTATTGAGGGATCACAAATAAGTCACCTTCCTTCACCCTTTCGTCCATTACTGTGTCTCCATTGTCATCCACCATCTGCAAGTGCAAATCCCCTCGAAGAGCATACACCACCCTATGATCTGACATGGACCAATGTGGGGTGTGCATTGCATTCTGCAACATTACAAATTAAAGTAAATGCGCAAGAACTAATAACTTAATGAATGGTTAATTGTTTGCTTAAGAGCCTTGATAGGTGCAATGACTTGTTGCAAGTAGGACTTGCAACCCAGTAGTTGTAACTCATTACGGCTACTGTACTATTGGCCTAGAAATTTATTACCGGCATGAGATGGCCTCTTTCAGCACTCATGTCGAGGAAAGAAAGGATAGGGAGCTTTTGTTCGTTGACAAGGTGAATTCTTCCTGCTTGTTTTGTGTAATAATCAGACTCTCTCCTAGTCTCAGCGTTATGTCTGATTTTCATGGTGCACACGGTTTCTTCCACTCCATTTATCCTCCACCTCCTCCTGCTATACTCTTCTTCTTCTTCTTCTTCCTCTTCATCGGGTCTAAGCGTGCGCATTTCTGCTTGGTCACACTTGACTATTGTTCCCCTGTTCTCTTCTCGCTTCATTCTCCTAACAACTTCTGTTGGGACGTTAAATGCCTCAGCCAATATTTCCTCGTCCACTGAACGGAAAACATTCTGGAAAGTTTCTTGAACGCTTTCAGACCTTGACCTTTCAGATCGGCGAGATCTCTCCGATCTCTGTCTTTCTTCCCTAGGTTGGCCGCCCGCCAGCATGAATGCCTTCAACATATCACAAGAATCGGTAACAATGAACTTAGCTGATGGTAATTTTGTTCTTTTAACTGATAGCAAAAGGTAAGATAGGGATTGTGAATTACCCTTAAGTTTTGGTCGAGCTGGTTATGCCTACTGTTGAGATGAAGAACAGAAATGGCGACAAGATCCTCATTATCATCATTATAGCACCAGTGGGCTAAGCCATGTGGTATAGCAATTACGTCTCCTCGGCGAACCCTATGCAACTTCTGGTGTTGGTCTTGTCTTCCTCCCATTTCTCTTTGGGCTCCTGAGGATCTTTCCACTGAGTGGAATGTCTCTGGGCATCCAGGATACGTTATTCCAAGTATTCCTCTTCCTGTTCCATATTTCATTCCTCATATCTTGGTATGTTTCCAAGAAATCATGCTTTTAAGAAAAAGAAAATCTTTCAGTAAACTTAAAGTGAGGACATACTAATTACCTTGTACGATATAGATCAAGCGAGGAGCAGGGAAGAACTTGGGCAAGGATAGGGAATTGGGTTGAATAGTAGTTCTCATGGCAGCAACACCAGCACACTGAAACTGATCCTCTGATGGATCCCAAACCTCAGTCAGTCCACCCTCTGACTGAATCCTGTGAGAAGGCTGGGTTGTGGTGATCCTCTTGAGCTGGCATTGCAATGCCGTGGTCTGCTCGCTAGGCTCGTACCGCCTTGCCCCAGCTGCAAAAGCAAGCAAGGAAAGAAGAGATAGCAAAACTAACTTGCTAGTAGCCATGGCAAAATGTGAGGGGGGTTGATGGTATGGGTTGGGAACTTGGAAGTCTCATTTTAAAATAACGAGAAATTGGTTTGTTCTGCATGGAGAGATGTCCTCATGTAAACTAAGAGCCGCCACCTTAGGATAGTACGTGGTTGTGGAAGGCAGTGTTGTGGCTGAAAGCAATGTTTCGCACCCACCACTTGTCTTGCTTATCTCACTACTATTCACTCCAAAGCAGAATACAACTGGGCCATTTTGAGTTTTTGTTTTTCTTCTTTAATTAATAACACTTCTAAAATAGGTTAAAGGTTTTAAGATTTCTTTTCTGTACTCTTATGAGACACACACTTAATTATCATTGGACTATGAATGGAATGATATTTTATTTTGAGATGTTTGTAACTTTTATGAGTATAATATCAACATGATTATGCTATTCACCTTATTATTTCTTGTTATAAATAATTCAACTTACTGTTATAGATTTGATATCATTATTAAATTTAATTTGTCTGAATACTAAAATAGATAAGCATTAATTTGTAAGAATTACATCAAAACTTAGCTCTTATGAACGTTGGATAACTGCCTTTGGATAATGAACGTTGTTTTCTTCTTGATACTGAGGTGAAGTAGAAGAAGGTTTATGGAAGAAAAGCGTTATTACCTTCATTGCATAGTTTTGACCAGTTGATTTAAAGGGATGCTAGGACTTGAATTTCACCTATAATTAGTAAAGCAAAAGAAAAGGAAGTGCTTTCTTAGCTATGCTTTTCTAGGGGTACAAAACTACCAGTAAAAATTAGAGAGACAAAATCAACTACTGATTAAAAAAGGGTTCTTGATTTGGATGAAATATATATAAACTGGTTCATTAATTGAAATGCCAAAGCAATGGTAATTTACTAATGTTTTCTGGTGCATAATTTCAGCAGCCAACGGTACCAAAATAGAAATAATTAAAGAGAGCCAACTTGGAGATAATTAGTTCTATTATCTCCTCAACCATCCATTTTTAACATTTTAATAGCTAAACAATTGGGAGCCTATCTAATTTGCTGAGCCATCAACACAGAGCCATTGACCAGGAAAACGATTGGTACAGTTGAGATTGGGATTGATGGAATCAAAGAACTTAGTAGTCAAATTGAACATTTGTGTTACAGCAAAGCAAGTATCACCACTATTCACTCCATACACTGAATCACATTCTGGAGTTGATTTCGTCCCTACCAATCCAACTCTATTTATACACAAATAACCAAAAGAAAAGATGTCATTATCTTTCAATATTTGTTAAAATATAATAGTAGATAAAAAGGTAAAAAAATTTGATAAACAAAGTCTAATTAAATCGAAAAGTATAAGGCTATAAGTACGTAAATCAATGATAAATAAAGTCTAATTAAATCGAAAAGTATAAGGCTGTAAGTATGTAAATCAATGACTTCCAACCAAGAAATGATCGGCTCTCAGCAATGAGAAGAAAAGAGAGCATGACAACCAAGTAGAAAAACATGATCGTTATGGTGCTTCCCTTGGCCATTATATGATATCTTCTCCAACTTCTCTTATATGGATCAAAAGCAACTCTCTTTTTCTTGAGAGGAATATTCCCTTAAGCCTTTTATTTATAGTTAAAACTAAAATTAATAAACCAATCATGAGTTGAGAAAGCTTGTCACAATCTGAGTTAAACAAGAGGCCGGCTGGTCTATTTGCAGCCATGAACTTGGTTTTAATTAAATAAAGATTTGAGGCGGACTTCACTAGATCATTTATCTTGCTACCAAGGCATGATCCTCAGTTTTCATCTAGAATAATGACAAGGACACCTTTGCTCATTTTTTTAATCTGCTCAAGGCATGCCAAAACACCTTCCTTCAACTCATTATATTTTCTATCATGATATTAGATTTTAATCCTAGAAGTAGTTCTCTTCACTCAAACTGAAATTATTTGAACATATTTTCAATCTATACTTTAATCAGAATAAAAAGATTATGCAATTAAAAAGTAAAAATATTGTAAAGTACACTCCTATCGCAATGTGCATCGTTAGATGATCAAAAATTATGTCATTATATCTAATTGTAATAATAATAATAATATAGAAGCTTATAGAGACTATGCACCTCAAAAAAATTTATTATAAAATAAAATTTGTGAATTTTAAATTAAATTTTAATGATAATTTATTATATTACTGTTTTTAAAATGTTAACTCAACCTTGTTCATATCTCAGTAGGAAGAGACCAATATAATAACTAAGCAATACAACATAAATATGTACAAAACAGGTATTTTTCTTTTTGTAAACATCCAAATTATATTGTGAAATTCTTACGTTTTGAATTACATTATTCAAAATAAGCTTAGTATAGTATGAAACTATGGTATATCATTTATTATAAATTAAAAAGTATATAAATGAGAGTCGAATCTCTCCCACATTTTTTAAATATTGAATAACGAAAATATTGTCAAATTAATGAATCTAGTACCTATTTTATAATGCAAAGGCTATAATCTGAATGCTCATTGCCTCTTTCTATTAAAGAAAAAAAAAATGCAATCTTGGAAATTCTAATGGGGAATCACATGACAATCTTTTGCTAAATGCTTCTATGCAACATCGTGGAATCTTTTTAAGTTGGAAAGGCAGATTCATTGTGATCACAGATGTTATTATCAGAAAAGAAAAAGGGCAGATTAAGAAAATGTCACTTGATAAAACAAGAAATAGAGGGAATCTTTCCTCATATAGACAGCGCTGCGCATGTCTAGGTATCTATCCACACTGTTTTAATTGACATATATAGCTAAAGGTTGTTCTATTTGAGGCAGAATGATCTTTCCAGCTCTAAACCTGCAGATTGAGCTCTCAAGTTATAGCAAATCAAAATTAACCCAAGTATTATTAGTCAACATTAGTATTATTGGTCAACATTTTTTATCCCTTTAAGGGATTAGAGACCATAAAACTATTTTAATTAATGTTTATCTTGCAGTGTAGTAGATTATAGATTTATATAAACCTTGTGTAAATATGAATGTTAAAAAGTTATATGCATTATTGACAAAATAAGAGATCAACACGAAAAATAAGATAAAATATGTTAAGCATCGTGTCAAAGTAAGTATTAAACGCGAATATCAATATGCACATATAAAGTTATAATGTCGATATTTTATATTTTCAAACATATGCAATCTCTCCCTAAAAATTAGTTATCACAAAAAGCAGAAGCATCATTTAATAGTTATAAACAGATAAATAATTTATAATATAATCCAATATTCAATATGCTTAATTTCCTACTTTTCGAACTAATAGCTTAAGAGCTAAGCTGGTCCATTATGTACTCATCTCGTTGATCTTGGTATATTTTCTTTGACCAAAGTTCTAGCGTGGGAACTAAGCCGTCCCACAAATCGTTACCTATGGAATACGAATCCCTCAACATAAAACAAAAAATCAAGTGCAACAACGAATCTACTCTTACATTATAAACAAACCATTTTAACACTCTTCATAGCCGTAGACTATAGCAACTATTCGTCTCTCTTTAAGCGCTTATGTCTTGCTTGAACCTCAGGCTTCCACCAGCCAAGAAAGCTTGGCAAAGCTTCACCTCCAAATTGCAAAGCAACGTGCTTCATAAGCTCTACAAGTCCAAGGCTATCAAGAAGCCTAAGTATCCATCCAAACCTCCATCTACTAAAGCTAGAACCCGAAGACAGCTTTTCCATTCTTTTAGAGGACAACGTAGAAGCCGCGGTTTCCTTTCCCAGAAAAAAACTGCACCTGTGTATATTGATAAGCTCTTCCGAGAGCCTGTAGCTGATGACTTGGTGCTGCAGCGTCCACCAAGCGTGAAGACTGTGAAGCTTGTGGATAACCTGCAGGTGCAGGCTGCAGAAGTAAGCGGGGGAGATGGAAAAGGGGCTGAAAGAAGTTGCACGGCTGCGGATGATATGTGGGAGTCATTAGTATTTGCATCTCCTCAATTGCGAGGAATAGATGAAAGGGCTGAGGAGTTTATTAGGAGTTTCCGGGCAGAGATGGAGGTTCAGGAGATGATGGCTCGATGCTTATACCGAGCGAATGGTAGCTCGTTATAGCTACAGATTCTTAGTCTTTAGATTGGTTTAAGTTGTTGGTTTTGCTTTCATCAGGAAATGATTAAAAAGGATAAAGGTCGTCTACTACATGTTGAGAAATTTTGTATAGCGCTTGTATATACTTTGCAAATAACAGATTTGTGCTTGTTGGGAAATAATATTTTTTGTTTGGGTTTTGTTTTCCCATGTATTAGTTGATAGTACAGATTCTCATTTTCCAGGTCATAGTGAATCTTTCACAACCAGTTATTCAATCCATATATTAATGAGCTCTAACTCATTGATATTGAAATTATCTTCGAGAAATAAAGATTTCGAATTGATATTGGTAGTTTAAAACTGAAAGATTGTGAGTGGCAAAAAATTTCTGACAAACTACCTGAGAAGTTAAATTTGGACAGTTAAACACAATAATTTGATACTTACTGAAAACTAACATTAATAGTGCAATTTTTCTTTTTGGAGGAGTCAAATTGTTGAACTTTGGCAACTGATGAACTTAAGAAGAATTAATTACTATAGACCCCCTATAATTTGCTAAAATTAACTGTCTTCCCTTGGTTTTTAAACTCATACGAAATAGTCCCTGATGATTGTTCCTCATACTTAAAACCTCTTCCATTAATATTTAATCTTTTTTCTGTTAATGAATGATAGAAATAAAAAGAAAATTGAAAAACAAAGGGGGCTAATTATATAAATACTCTCTAATTTGCAATAATTAACTAAGTCATCCATCATTTTCTAAACACGTATAAATTAGTATATCTCGATTGATCTCTTTACATTAAATATTTTTCTTTTATAAAATAGGGATATTTTCTGTTAAGTCAGTGCAAAATGACCAGTCTGCCTGTCCTTTTTTTTCTTTATTCTATCTTGTTCTTCTCTATTCAAGATTTGAAATTCTTCCTCTCTATTTATCATTGACATTCTGGGGGTAATGTGTGTTTAAGATTTATGTTTGTATAGTGAGAAGTTTGTGAGATTTGAAGAGAAGGAAGAAAGACATTGCTTGCAGAAGAAAGGGTAAGTGGAAAGAAAAACAAAAAAAAGAAATCCTGTGATTCATAATAGAAGGTAAGATTTTACGTTGGCCTTGTCAAATAATGAAGGTTAGTTTTCTTTTTTGAAAGATATAAACTTTATTGATGAATGCATGCAAAAGTTAGGAATTATGTATGCTAGGCATTTTTGAGGAGGATTGCAAGATTATAGGTCCCCAATGAACTTAAAATTTTGAAATTTTATTTAGAAAAATTGAAACTAGAATATGGCATATGTCGATAGATAAAAATATTATAATTTGTGGTTAAAGAATAAATACTTGTAAAGCTTGATTTCAGTTATTTAATATACTTGATTTATATGAAACATATATTGTTTTCTGAGCAATACATGTTTTGCGTCAACTATGAGGATGAAGTTAGTTGAAAGTTATTTGCGAAGCCTAATATATGAAACATATATTGTTTTCTGAGCAATACATGTTTTGCCTCAACTATGAGGATGAAGTTAGGTGAAAGTTATTTGTGAACCCTAATAAGTACACTCATTTGAGTTTGATTGTTGATTATTTTATATTTTTTTTTCCAAAATTACTTCTAATTTTATTACCATACAATGTGGTAATGGTTTTAGGATTTTGAAAAATAAAGATGTGCAGACTATATTCTGTTTTTGTAAAGATAATCCTAAGATACCTACTAATATTATGGAGGACATATTGCCAAATCCATATAGCTAGTGAAGGTGATGATATAGTTGGCAGGGTTAGTGATAATATGGGTCCTAGTAAAGTGAGCGAAGCATAAGTTGATGTGGGAACTATTGGATGAAAATGAAAATGAGTTTAATGAGATAAATGTGAGTGAATTTAATGAGAGGAACATGTCCATATTGGTTGAACCCACTATCCAATAGGCGTCTGACATGAATATTCAATCAACTGTGATAATTGATGAGAATGACCCTCATTTAACATGCCAAGTGAGCCCATGCAACCTATTAAGCTTAATATGCCTATTGAGCCTATTATGCCTCCTCAACCAACTAAGGCTACTATGCCACCTCAGCCGACTATACCACCTGAGCTGATAAAGGATAATATGCCATCTGAGGCCAGTAAGCCTAACAAACAAACTGAGGACATTGACCCTAACATGCCAGTTGAGAGTAGTAACCTTGATCAACAAAATGAGACAACTCAACCTAATGTCCATAATTATCCAACTGAGTCTACTTTTTCAGTTGAACCTTATGTCAGCTAAAGAAGGGTTAATTATGGTGGTAGAAGGACAATTGTTGGTATTGCTAACGCAAGTGAAATATCTTATACTGTTAGGAGGGGAGGGGTTGATAGTTCTATTGGATGGGCTGGATAAGGAGGTCTAGGAGGCATGTACGTAATATGGGTCTTTACAGGACTAGGTTTAGTGATGATGAGTTTTTTGTCAGACAATGATGATGAGGACTAGATAAAAGAAGATGGAGAAGTTAGTACCGACAGTGAAAGCTTAGAAGGTTTTGATAGGGAGGATACATAGACCCACTAGATGATCTACATGGTGTTCTTCATGACAATAATTGGTTTAGTAATGTAAATTCTGATAATTCACAAAGGGGTAGAGCAGCTTCTTAGTCAAATGATAAAGAGACTAATGTTCAGGATAGTGTTCGAAGAAATAGGAAAAGGGAAATAGACTACGAGGCAATGTATACCAAGGAGTGGAAATGGTGAAGGTGATATGGTCTTTGAGGTTGGGAATTCATGTAGGAATATGAAAGCATGTAGGCTTGCATGCAGCTTCATTGGCCATGTATTACTTGTGTACTTGGATAGTTTTGAGCGATGACAAGAGTTGAGATCCTCACTTTGTTTAATTAAAGTTTTGCTGTTTGTTAAATTTTTTTGCTTATCAAAGTAATTAATTGAAGAGGCATATAATTTTGTATGAATGATGTCTTTTCTTTTGAACATAATGATTGTTAGATCTCCCCTGCTGTTGCTTCAAAGAATTATCGATGCAAATATATATATATATATATATATATATATATATATATATATATATATATATATATGTATATATGCGCTCAATATGATATTATATATTTCACACAAAAATTAGCAGAAACTTTTTATTGTGATGGAACCATTGTTAGGAGGCATTTCATAAGAGGTTAAACAAAAGATTAATTAAAACAAAGATCAAGAAATTATAGTAATTAACCCACTTAAGAATTACAAACTTCTGGTTGAGCTATTAAATACAAAGGGAAGTTGACCGGATAAAATCACTCTCCACTCCACGGAGTTATCAGACAAACAGAAACTTTTTACAATGATAAGACGGTGGTGTCTACATAGGCAAACATTCTCTTGGGGATTAGTGAGGAGAAAAAACTACACACACTAAACAGGCAGGCCTCGGTAAAAAGGTAGGTGGAATGATTGCAGTCGGTTAACACAACTGCAGCAGATTGTTGCGCCACTTGATAGAGCCTGTAGTAGATAGCATGCCTCAAAGCATTTAACAACAGTTATATTGGAACTCAATGGATGAAATTCTTCATTGGATCATCATGATGTACTTTGGTCATCCTATATGCCTCCATCTCCTCGGGAGTGACCTGTAATTGTTAAAATATTAATTAGGAAGGCAAACTAAGAATGCAACAGAAAAAATCCAGAACTTGGATCATGATGTCCATCTAATAATGGGTGAAAAATAAGACCTCATCGTTCCACGTAACATTGTACTTGCGCTTCCTTTCATCTCTCTCTTCTTTCTTTCTATCATTCTCCTGTATAGAAGAAACACATCCAGTTAATTTATGAGATAATGGCATTAATATGCGTACAAAATTTATATCCCAGAAGCAAATGTCTTAACTGCATATTCACTTGAACAAAAATCCATAAATCTAATCACAATCCTCCCCAAAGAGGAGAGGAAGGAACAGATGGGGGATAAGTGTGGGGAAGGACCCAGCAAAAGAGCATCAAAGAGGTCAGAATCCATATTTACCTTTTTAAGTGCTTCGGCAAGTAACTTCTCATCCAAAACCAAATCATCTGGAACCTCAGTTCCCCAAGTTGCAAGTTTTTTCTCCTCCACTGGTGCAGGCAACTCTGATTTGTAATACACAAAATTAATCATGAGGACAGCATCTTAATACGGAAATAATTTTAAAAGCAAGGCATTTTATATCAAGAATAGCAATACTAGCAAAGTATTGTTTCCAGGTGAATCTGTAGCTATCATTATCTACAAAATAACAGGAAATGAAGACACGTTAATGGACAAACCGTCAGTGGTCTCTTTGCAAGCAATATTAGCCTTCATGAGATCCGTTGCAGCCTCAGCAGCCCTGATTCCAGCAGCACCTGTGCAATAGCTGTTCCGAATAGTCTGTTTGCAGCACTTGTAGCCCCATTGATAATCCTTCCACCAAGAACCCCAAACACTTGTGTGATTATTGATGTAAACATCTTCTTCATACTTCGTCTTGGGAAGTGCAGTCTCCTGTATAAAATTGAAAGGTCAGGGAAAAAAAAATACTACATACGCCACAATTTTTTTTTCCTATATCCATGCTTGAACATCATATCATATTTATGCACCAAATCACAAGACCAACTTCAATACTTACAAACAAACAAGTAGATGCAGCTGGATATAGAGAACAACACAGTTAAGAAACAAAAAGAAAAAGAAATCTGCACGCTCAGAAATCCTAAATCAAATTTATAATCATTTTCAAGGCCATTTTACAGGCCAATCTCACTTTTTGTTTTCAACAGAAACATACTATAACATTATAAAATTACATGTTAAATCAAATTTTACCTGCCCCTTTATGATCCGTCCAGCACGATCATATTCAACTTCTCTTTCACTTTGTCCCAGCAACAGCTCTCTTGGAAGTTCCTCTTCACTGGCAGCATTGCCATACTTCTCCATGATTGAGTCCTTTGTTCGAGTCTTCAATTTCTCCTTTATGACCTTATAATTCTTATAGAGCAACTCAGCTTGGGATGGAGCTGCTTGCATGTGAATATCTTGTCCCTTATCAAAAGCCTCCCAAGCATGGATGTTCAGCTGTTTGAACTCCAATGCTTGACCACTATTCCTGTATTGATTATCTCCCTAAAAAAATATGAAGTATTGTCAACATGAGAGACAAGATGAAGTCACAAGTATTAAAATAATGTCTAAATAGAAGAGCACTTACCCCATAGAACTTCTCGTTTGGATCTGCATCTGGAAGAGGATCTTCACGCATCGATCGGGTTTTAGGGTCATAATGGGCAGAGTTCACATCGAGATTTAAAAGATATTTCGCTGTATCCTCTCGAATACGCAAATTCCTGCAAAAAGATTTACAATGTTAGCAAACATCCAACATGTTATTGGGAATATATGCAAGAGCAACAATCAAATCCATGGAAGAGCAATTTGGACAATTAAATGTTTCCAGAAACGTAACATCATTTTGGAAAAACAATGCAAATTGTCCTTACCTAACAGTTCCTGTGCTCCCACCACCAGTAGTTCTTACACGCTTCTCCACCTTTGCGAAATCCATCTGTTTGCTCTCATCAACCTTGGCTTCGTCTATCCTCAAATCATCTTCATCATTCTCCTCATCATCACTAGTCACACCGTCAGCATTCTGGTTACTATTTTTCTCTTCCAATTTCTTAAGTTGTTCGTCCTTCTGATACTTCTTTCGAGCTGCCTCTCTTGCTTCATATCTTGCAACAACAAAAGCATAATTTGATGTATCATATCCATTCCACCGGTCACGCTTGCCATCATAATCGAGCTCAAAGTACTCAATTTTTTCATCAGGAGCTATGTGTTTATTAGTCCACTTGGCCCCCACTTTCCGAGGTCTTTCCATGCATGACTTTGCATCATGTGTCATGGCTCCACAGCTGTAGAAAATATGTAAGGATAAGTTAGTAAGTCCTAATAATATACATTATCATATTATATGTATTATAAATAGCCATCTTCTCACATATGTTATAAAGAAATAAAAATTAAAACCAAAGCAATTCCTTTCTGATGGCAAGTAAAACAAAGGGGTAGTTTAGTAAGGTGCAAATGCCCTATAATCCTCGAGACTGAAATCAATGACACACACAAAGGCACACATAGATATAGGGAGAAAGAGCTCTACTTACTTTTCACAAGCACCCTTCCTGTATTTTTCCGCTTGGCCTATCGTTGCACCTCTGTCATACCATGATTTCGTATAATTTGGGTCTGATTTCCACTTCCTTTGATGTTTCAAGCTCTGATACGCAGACAATAAAAATCAATAAATCAAAAATCATTCTTTACACAAAAGTCTGCACAGGCCATAATCACTGAGAGGAGGAAAAAAGAAGAGAAAGAGACTTCACAACTTACTGGTTTCTCAGAATTCAGATACCAAGGAGCAGAAGACATATACTGAGGGATATGAGGATTAATCTCCTTTCCATCTTCATCAACCTCAGCAGGCGCAAGCCCTGCTTTACGCGCTTCTTCCAATTCAATTTGCTTCCTATGATCCTCCCTAGACTTAAACGCAACTGCAATCCCAAAAATAACAAACACTCACCAGTTACACAAAAATCCCCAAATTTCCTCCCCTTCGTATCCAGTTTCTATACATATAGAACCAATATAATCTGAATCAATTAAAAATCAATTCATTGATGGATTATTCAATCATACATCGCCAAACCTAAAAAAAAAAAAATCTGCATACGTTTTGCAGTTACTATATGCAACAAACAAACAGCAGAACAGTATACGAAGTTAAGACAAAACAAATTGAAGACATACCTGATGCCGTAGCCATGTTTGGATCTTTGGTGTAGATGCAAGAAAAAAGAAACGAAACCCTAGATAGAGCTTGCGACGACGAAAGAGTTCTTCCTGTTCTCTTCTAAGGAAAACCGAAGAGGCAATCTATATGTGCATAAATACGCTTGTTATCTTAAGAAATATATATATATA
>CATIWR010343376.1:0-31124 GCA_949677035.1 Omphalea diandra
TATATATATATATATATATATATATATATATATATATATATATATATATATATATATATATATGTATGTATAAGTGAATGAAAATGAGTATAAAAATATTTTACTCTACTTTAATTAATTTTTATGATTGATTTTTATTATGATCTTAGAGTGCATTTAATAATTATACTTAATTTATTCAAGTTTTTTTTATTGTTTCAAACTTCAAAAAATTAATAAAATTGGTAGAACAATAAAAATAGTGAAATTTAAAATTTTAATATAAGATTGAGAATTTTATGAATTTTTTAAATAATTTTAATTAAAAATATCAAACTAAAAAGATATTTAAAGACCTAATGGTATAATAGATCAAATGAAAATAACTATTTTCATGCAATATTAAAAATGATAAATAATTTAATTAAATATAACAAACCTAAGAGATCATAGTAAAAAATTTTAAAATTTTTAATAGAAAAGGTTAATAGAAAAACCTAACAATAAAAATCAACATGAACGATTAATTATATAATATTAAAATATAAAAGTTGACTTAATTAAATATAACAAATTATAAGAGATTTATCAAGGGTATTTAATAATGACTTTTAGAAATTTTTTAAAAATTAAGAGATATTTAATAAAATTTTTTGAATATTTTAAAAATGTCTATAAAAATCAAAAGGTATTTAATAAATATTTTTAAAGACTTTTAAAAAATATATTAAAATTTGTATGTATTTAATTATAATTTTTATAAAATTCATAAAAGTTTATCAGTATTTAAAAAGTTATGGACTTTTAAATTTACTAGATTTTATAGATTTTGAATGACTTTTTGTGATAAAACATTTAAAAAATTTTATTCAACATTATTTCAAAATTTTTTAAGACTTTTATAGATTTTAGAAATAAAATCTTTAAAAGTCATTTATAAATTTTATAAACTTCATAAAAATTATTAAAAAATTTATAAATTATATAATAGTTATTCACTTAAAAAAATCTATAAATATATTAATTAAATACACTTTCCTTACAGTAATTAATCCTTTTAAACTGTCATTTCTTGTTTTGCATCTTATTTTAATGCATTATAATATATTTATATTAAAAACAATTTAATTTTCCTAACTAAAAAATTTGATTTCAAATAATATCTTTAGCTAACAAAAAAAAAAAAAAAAAGACTTCTAATGCTTGGTGTTCTTAAAAAAAAAAGGGCAGCAAGTGGCAAATCAAAAAAAATTCGGTAATTAAGGCGCCATTTTCAGGTTATTACAATGAGAGGGGAAAAAATAAGTAAAAAAACGATGGTTGCTAGTTCTCAACCGCCATTTTATCTCTTCCATCATTCATCAGCATAATAAACCCATGATGGCTGCTACATGTATCCTCCTACCAATTGCCTTCAACCTGAAAACTAATCCCAAACTCAACTGTAGCTGCGTCCACACCACTAAAATCACCTGTTCGTCCGCCACAACCCAATCCCAATCCGCTAAACGACATCTCCTTAGCCTAGTCGCCGACCAAGACCGAGGCCTCAAAACCCAGAAAGACCCAGAAAAGCGAGCCTCAATTATCCAAGCCATTGACGCCATGACTGAGCTGGGCAAAGGTACCGTCACCACAGATAATTCACTGTCCGCCACGTGGCGTTTGGTGTGGACGACGGAGAAAGAGCAGCTGTTCATAATAGAGAAGGCGCCGTTGTTTGGCACCGAAGTTGGCGACGTTTTGCAGGTGATAGACATCGAGAAGGGGACTCTGAATAACGTGATCACTTTCCCACCTGATGGGGTTTTCTTTGTTCGCTCCAACATCGAGATTGCTTCATCTCAGAGAACGAATTTTAGGTAAATGTATTTTTTAAATTCTTAAGAATTGATGTTCGATGTTTTTGATAATTTATGTTTTGTGCAAAATGCATGTCTCTTTCTTCAGATTTACCAGTGCGGTTCTACGAGGGAAAAGTTGGGAGATCCCGTTGCCGCCGTTTGGACAGGGATGGTGGGTGTCATTGGGTGCCCTTTTTTTCTTATATACAATTTTGTTATTTGAATTTATTTTTTGATAAGCAAACAATTACGAAGTGAAAGTAACTCATTAGGAACAAAGAGTTTGACTGTGTTTTTGGATAAATTTGGCTTTGATTGAGTTTGAACCGTCAATTTCTTGGCCCAGTAGACGACCCTTGCTAGTATTATTGAATCAATATATTTTCTTTGTAACTAACAACGGATTGGTTTTAATATTATTTTAATGCACTTGTCTAGTTGTACCAGAAATTTGTGGTCTTTGTCTAATTCTGATCCGTAAAGGCCTTTGATCAATATGTTTCTTTTGAAACTGTGCTTATTGTCTAACATCACTTATATGCAGTCCTTTATGATAATTTACTTATCTTGTTGTTTTTAATTTCTTTCTATTTCTTATCTGCTTGGCTGCTTTGTGTTTTGTGATTTGATAAGGGAATCGGGGAGAGGTGATTTATTTACTTTTCTTATGTTTTTCTGTTCTTGTGGGGTTAGTGATACTGTTTTTTTTCATTTACTGCATAGGTTTGATACTGTGTACCTTGATGATGACATTCGAGTGGTGAAGGATATCAGGGGAGATTATTTAGTTGTTGACCGTGCACCATATGCTTGGAAAGAATGAAGCTCTACTACATTATCATTGCCATTGGAATTTACTGTGAGTTGACTTATAATAAAACCAACTAATGAAGTAGACTACCTTTATTTATTTTTTGCATTGTTGAAATGTATAGATTACTTGTTCTTAGGCTTGATTGAATATGGAGTTTTTGCTAGAGACAACAACTTGAAATGCCTCAAATTAATGAGCTTATTATTCCTACTAGTCCAAATAACTGAATTTTTTAATGCTACTTGACTCTGAGCCTAAGTATGAGTTTATGTGAGATTGGTATCATGTCCCATTGATTTATACAATGCATTTTTGACTTGTTTCTTGCTTTGGTTACCCCTTCTATGCAACTAATTTTATGAATTATTATCACTATATTTTGAGCATGTTCTTGTTTCCAAGGGTTGAGTTTACTCCTTCCCCACTCTTTGTGGATCCTAGTGGACCCATAAAAAAAGGCCTTTGATGCTGCATATTGAGTCGGCTTGCTTCTGCTGTACTTGATATTCTTTTTGACCACCTTATCTGGCTATCTCTCTTCCATTTTTTTGTTGTTCTAGCAAATATTCGCTACTCTATTAACAATTACGGAATTTGAGGTAACCTCAAGGGCAGGGATTTCAATTGCGGTCATGGTAACTGTAGCGGTCACGGTCGCATTGTAGACGTGTCAGTACGCCGCGGTTAAAATGTAATGGTCACGTTCTATCGTTGCTGTGAATTTTTTAAAAAAATTCACTATATAATTAAAATTAATATATATGCAAAATCCTTTTACATAAATTAATTTATAGTACATGAATATGAAATTTCTTTGCATAAATTAATTATTTTAATGTTCTGTAATTATTATTGTACATTAAAATTTTATTTTATTTATTGAAATATGATTTATTTTCATAAAAAATTACTTATAATGAGGAATAAATGATTGTGAAATTATGGGCACTTTATAGATATAGAAAATGGTATGGCTGGTAGTTTTATGAAAGTCTTTTAAAAAATAATTCAATATTTTGATGGACTTTTTTGACAAAGGCAAATCAATACTTCTAAAAAAACCCACTAATCTTATGAACAAAAGAAAAAAAAAAGGAACAAACCTAAACAGAGAGAACGACAATTTCGTTTCTTCTCAATATCATCAAGCACCAACAGAGTCCAAATCTCTACATGCCAGAAGCTTTTTCCAAATGATTATTATATAAATGCAAGAAGCCCTTTCAAAATGATTATTACAGAGTTAAAGAAGAAAACCAAGTGATACTCTGTTTTTTGTTCTTCTTCTTTCCTTTTTCTTTGTCTATTTGCTTCTATAGAAACGATTTCAATTATCAAAATCATTGGTGCACTCTTTTCTTATTCAATTTGATTTGAAGTTTTGGTGGTACAACATTCATTGTTATGATTTTTTTTTTCGTTTTCTAGTTTCATTTGATTTCCCTTCTGTCATGTTGGGTTCCGTTTGAGTTTCCTTCCCGTCATGCTGTGAATCGCCGATTTACTCATTTGATAACGGAAATGGATGATTCCTTTGTGATTTTGAAAACACATGTTAGTAATGGTTGATATCGGATCGGAGACCCAATTTTCCTTTACGTATCGTCCAATACGATAAATAACAGACGATATTTAGATCTCTGCTCAAGGGCATTTCAGATGTGATTTATATTCATGCTCAAACAGGTAAAGTACGATGGTCAGGCATTGTCTTTTTCTTGTGATCTTGTTTAGTCAATTCAAATTTGAGCATATAACAGGATATGGAAGTGTTAAATAAAATTTTCATGAGGTAACCTTCTTATCTGCTTTTGACTCCATTTGCAAATTACCGTGATCGCCAAAATGCTTATGCCCTTCACTTCGCTGATTTGATGATATCTGCGTACTTCAGATTGAGGGAAATCACAAGTGTATCTAATCATTCTTTTGGTTTGATCTTTTCAAATCCAATCTCTGACTTACAAGTGAATTGACTTACTTTTGTTCATACGTGGATTTAGGATAACTCTACTGCATCTTTTTCTCTCATTTGGTTTTGTATTTTTTTTCCTTAGAAAAATACTTACACAATTGAATGAAGTTCTCTAATTATTCAGGTATTCTTGGGGACTTGCTCTCTATCTATCTACATTTTGTAGCATATCTTAGCTCTAGTTTATATGTCACCCTTTGTTTTGCCATTTTAACATGAATGTTCAATAGCCTAACCATACCTAGTCTCTAATTTTTACCTAGACAAGGACATGCGAGTTGCAGAAGATATTCGTGGGAACTAATGAATCATTGCACTTGTTCCATACATTTGGTGGGGGCAAAGTGTAACCATTTGGTAAGTTACCACTTACACTAAGGCTACTTTCAAATGCATAGGTTCGGACAATAATCTGTGTTGTTTGAATTTATTGTGCCTCTGCTGTGATCCATGTACCCAAAATTATTGAATATGTGCCATTATCCTTAACTTTGTGCTTTTTCTCAGATGGCACACTTAACTTTGAACTCGACGACTTTACGGACTCCCCTGTTAGTAACAGCAGTATTGCTGTACTGCTATACTAATATATGATTTTCAGTGGATCGCAAATACAGAAATGGAAATGAAAATTGTGTTATGGCCATTGTATTCCTTGTACCGGCATGGAGGGCAATTCAATACATTGTTGTATGATCACCCATGCTGTCTTGTAAATAAACGGTATGAAGGCATCATTGATGTTCGTTGTTGTCCTTTAATATGATTTAAGTTGAAAAAAATCCATTATCTTCTTCTTTGTCACTCAAAAATTGCCCTAACCTTGAGCAATATATGCTAATTCCAAAGTACTACCAGAAATGAAGTCATTGATGTTATATATATCCTACAAAATAAAATAATAAAATATCTAGAAGTTTTGTTATGATTCATTAATTTTTTTATCTAATTTTTCTTTCTTTTTAGTGAAATTTCTTTTATATAATTCTCATAAACATATAATAAATTACAAAGTATAAAAATTTAATGAATTAATAAAAAATTTAATAAATTAATAAGTTAAAATGGTAAAGTTAAATACTTCAAATTGATTCAAGATAATTATTTTAGCAAATATAAGATTCTTTTTTTGGCACTGATATTTGAATGCAAAATTTTGCATTTTATTGTTATTTTTTGAAAATAAGTTTTTTTTTGTAATTTAATGAAATACATTATATAAAATACGACATTTTTAGAATTGTATATATTTAAAATTATATAAATTTTTTTAAAAAATTTAAAATTATATAAATTTTTTTAAAAACTTACATTTTAAGATTCTATGTACACGCACACCAATTTATCGACTGAGAAGTGTTAGGAGTGTCATGGCTGGATGATGGAGCAGTCTCCATCTTCCCTTCCCCTTTGTATGGCTTTCTAGAGCGCCCCAGGCGTATTGAAGCTGTATAACAGAGCTTCAAGATTCACAATGATTATCTCTGCGTGAATCCTTTCACGCCTTGGCAACGAAGACAGCAGCACATGGTAGAAAGACCTGGAGATTGCGAGTAAGGGCAAATTATATCACGAATCTTGTCCACAATGTCTCGTTGTTTCAAAGGTCTAAAATATGTGTGTTAGTGAATATGAAAAAAGTTTATTTCTTCCGTATTTATTATTTTATTTCTTTTTATTAACAATTTTTTTACTTTAAATATCATTGTTTTATTTTTTTAATACATTTTTTATTTTAAATATACATATTTATACTTTTATGCATCTCTTTTTTATTTTTAATAATTATTATTATTATTGTTGTTATTGTTTCATATGTTTAGAAAAAATAAATTTATTTTTATTTTGACATAAATTAAGAAAATATGTAATTTATACGTAAAGATTCATTTTTTATACATTATAGTATTATTTTTTTATAAATAAATGTATAATATGTAAGAAATAAACCTATATTGTAGATTCATTTTTTGTAAATTATTGGTTTATTTGATATAAATTGTAGATTTATCATTAATAAACTATAAGCTTTTTTTTTTAAATTGTAGATATGTTCATTTTAGTATAAACTGTAGATTCATTATCAGTAAATTGTAGATTATTTTTTTTTATAAACTATAGATTTATTTATTATAAACTATAGGTTCATTTTTCTGTAAACTCATTTAGTATAAACTGTATATGAATTATCAATAAATTATATATTTATTTTTTATAAATTGTAGATTTATTTTTTGTAAACTAAAAGTTTATTTTTTATAGCTAAATATTTTGATATTGTCAATTTTTTTAAAATATTAAAATTGAAAAACACTATAAAATTTATATACTCAATATAAAATATATTATAATTAATCCTAAATTGTTATATTTTTTATTTTTAATGGAAGATTTTAACATAATTATATTTTTTATCATATTATATTTTATATTTTGATATATAGCATAAAATAAATATTTATTAGATTAAGCAAATTATATATACCTAAATTGATTTTTGTAGAATAAAAATCTTGCTTATTATAAAAAGAAAAAGATAAAACAAGATAAAAAAATTTAAAAAATGTACCAAAAGAAAAAAAATATATGACAAAGCGAAAAAGAAAAAAATAAAAAATAAATGAGGAAAATTGTGTTTGGAAAAGAAAAAAGAAAGTTATTTAGTGTTCATTTTTTTCTTTACAAATAGAGGTCTCTGGCTCATTATCTTGGGTTACTTATTGTGTATGGGTCTGGGCTTTATTTTGCTCAATTCTGATGTAACTGTTTTTATCAACATTTGACATCAATGAAAAACAAAAAAAATTACAGGGACTCCAATTAGTAGGTTCGGCCACGGGCCGGTTCAGAACCAGAATCGGCCCAAAATTGGTCAAACTCAGAATTGGGATTGAACCAACCTTGAACCGTGGTGGACCAATTTAGAGCCGGTTTCTCTTTTTATTAAACCAAAATCGGCATTTTCAGTTCCAAACTGTGATATATATATATATATATATACACACACACAATTTTTTTTGATAAAATAATTAATTTCAAACTATTTTTAATTTTTGTAATATCGTACGAACCGGCCAGAACCATGAATTAGAACCGGTCCTGAACCATCCAAGGAGCAATTCAAGACCGGTTCTAATAGGACTAGAATCGTGAACTGCGGATTCCTGAACCATGGCCACCCCTACTAATTAGCAATGTTAATTTTAGAACATTGAAATCCAAGAGTATATTATGGCTCAAATATAGAATAAATTATTAAATGATGAACTTCAAACAGTTGGAGATGGCGCACTCTATGTCACAAAAATATAAACGCTCAGAGGTGTACGGTGAATCTGGGTCAGACCCCAGGCCTTTGCTAACCCAAATCCGGTGAGCACCCACCACAGATATGTGATCCACAAGTAGGTAGTGCGGTACTTGGCCCATTTGATGCATAAAAACGTCTCTGATGATAAGGTATAGGTATGCTAGACCCAACCAATGCAATGCACAACTTTTGCAGGCTATACCATAGCCCATAGGGGTTGCAGTACGGAATGAAACCTCAAAATTAGTGGGACAAAAAGTCTGTGTATTGCGGTTGTGGGTACATGACATCATAGAGCAGAAAGGAAATAATTTTAATAGAAAAATAGGAAAATTTCAATGCGATTGAGATGAGACGGAAGGGAGCGGTGGGTGGAAATGTGGGCCTTAGTTTTATGTGTTTTGGATTGTGTGTGGGTCAGTGCTGTTTCTTAGCCTCAAATTGTTTGTTGGGCCCAATTTAAGTAAATAGGTGGCTATGTTTTAATACTTTTGACAGCGACACAGATCCACTCCCGATAATTATTTTTTGTGTCTGCTATCACGTTATGTCGGCGACCTCCCATTCAGACAACCTCCTGCTGCTGCTTCTGCTTCTCTCTTTTTTACCTGTTTTTCTTGTTTGAGCCGTGTGCATGCAGGACGGCAGTTTATTTAACCTCTCTTGTAACCTCATTCTATATTTTAGACACACATCAAAATTAACCTCAAATACCTCTCATTTTAAGTTCTTTTTTTTTTATAGTTTTTAATATTTACACATTCAAAAAATTTGATCAATTTGAAATTTTTTATTAAAAATTAAATTATTTTTGAAAATAATTTCTTTTTTTTATAAAGAAGTTATTTTTTAAATTTTAATAAATCTATCTAAATAAAAACCAAATTATATAATGCATATTCATTAATACACTTACTATTACTTTATCACCGACATCTATCGCTAATTATTGTTGATCAATGGTGATTGTCGGCGATTTATATTGCACGAAACTCTAAAGTAGGGAAACATAGAAACAACATTTTATAAAAATTTATAAAATAAAACATGAAAAAAATGTGAAAAATGAGAAAACGTATAAACATTTTTTAAAACGGAAAATGTGACTCAACAAGAGTTTTTATATTACATAGTTGGCAATTAATGAAATCTCAAATTTTTTTTCATATTAAATAATAAATAATATAAAAAATTTATTTTTAAAAAAATCGTTTCCTTAAAAAAATTATATATATATATATATTATTTATTATTATTAGTTATTTAAAAAAGTTTCATCTATCTATTTATTTGAATATATTAAATATTAATATCATTCTACATATATTGATTCCATTGAATAAAAAATTCTAACTTCCCCACTATAGCTTATGTTTCATCATTACCATCACCACCATTATTATTTTAATTAATTAATAATTTAATAAATTAGTATATTGTTTTTAATCTTTAATTTATCATTTAAAAATTTAATGTGAATTCAATTCTTAAAATTTTGAACATAAAAATCAATTAATTATTAAATGTATAATATTACAGTTATTTAAATTTCAATACTTAATTTTTTATTTCTCAATATTTTTTGAGGGCTTTATTTGATTAATGTGTTTGGTGTGTTTTCTATTTCATTTCATTGATTTAATTATAGGACCAAGCCATTAAAAGATCAGTTATTGTGAATATTTAAGTCAACAATTTTTTATTTCTAATTAAACTGAAAATTAAGATGGAATATTTGACATATTAAAAGGTGGGCTAAAGTCCAATTCTTTGAGTGAGCATGTAAAGATATTGACAAATATTGAGTTGTGAATAATGTGCCCAAGTAAAATGTAACGTTTTGCCCTTGAATATTTATTTTTCCATTAATTTCCATTGGTTTATTAGTCAAATTGGGACATGACTTAGACGTTTGCGTGTATAGTGAATTTAATTTTCAATGAATTATTGAGAAACTTTCCCTTTTATGTGATTGTATTTCTGTGCTTTCATTCCACACCATATATAGGTACATGCATGCTAACACATTTATAATGTGTACTTGAAGAAACCAATTTTATTTTTATTTTTTTAATTACATAAATCAGATTAATGAATTGGATCCACAAAATTAATATATGTACTTGAAGAAACTTTTTGAAAGCACAGCTGTCCCTTCGCATCATACAGACTCGAATTGCACTTATGTCGTACAAAATATTTTCTATTATGGTGGTATAGATGCCGGAAATATATATAATAAGGGATTTCTTTTAGCTATTCGAGATGTTTTAGAAAATAATATATTTTTATTGTTTTATATATATATATATATATATAATTTAGCAGTATACAGAAAATAATATTGTTATTCTTTATAATTAAATTAAATTTTTGATAATTAAATATTTGTGTGTAATGAAATACTAACTATGAATTTTTACTCTCACAAATCCGTCCACTTAGCTAATTTCAATATTAAAAAGGACCTAGAGTTTGATTATACTTAAACATTATCAATTTACAATTATATCAAACTTCATAAATTAGGTAATTAAATTCTAATCATTTAGCAAGTTTTTGTAAAAAAAAAACATTTGGGGAACGTTTTTTTTAACCAATGGTACAAATGGTTAAACAACTGAACTACAAAAGGGAGACCTGGGTTCGAATTTGACTCTTCACAAAATATATTCACATTATTTGTCATCTAGACTACTCATAGGGACACAATTAGGGATTGTTTGGTTTCAAAGATTTTGTAAAAATCTATAAAGATAGACAAAAATCATCATTTGAGTGTGAACAAAAAGTCGACAAAATTCATTAATTTTTTAAAATTAAGTCCACAAAGAAATAATCGATTCTAAAAATCCAAATGAGAAGTGAGTTTTTGTCAACTCCATTGTTTTAACGATTGAGAAATTCGATTCAACCTTTTATTTTAAAATTATCCTTAAATTTCATTAATTTTATACACATAACAAATAAGATTCAATTTTAAAATTTATACAATAAAAAAAATCATTAAAAACTTAATTTTTTAATTTCATTAAATTTTAAAAATGTCTTAATCGAAATAAGACCTTAGAGACTTATTATAATTGTTCCAATTAGTTTAGATGGAAGAAAACTAATGAGTTTTTTAAGCTGTAATCTAGAAAATTATCATTCTATCCTATGTCTTTATCCATCATCTCTTTTTGAAAAATTAAATACTTAAAATTTAATTTTTATTAAAAATAATAAAAAATTTGCTTCGGAAATGTAATTTTTCTGGATGGATATAATTAATTAATATACAAAATTAAATATAATTATAAATATATATTTTTTTATCATTCAAAAAAAAAAAAAAAGAAAAGAGGTTGTCATTCATTTTTTATGATGATCAGAGTATTGTTCAGTACCCCCTTGGTTGTTGACGTGACACGTGTTTTAAATTCTGAGATAAATACGAAGCCACGTGTTATCGTGAAAGATTATTGACAGCAGAGAGGGAATGAAATAGTGAGTGGCCTGGTTTATAGATTTCTGGTGCAGAATCTTTGGTGGTCCCAATGATCATGTAAAAGCCGTGTGTTTTGATTTAGGGATACACTTGCGTGCGGTTACGGTGCACAAAAGAAATTGCCTTGTCCTATTAACTTCCTACATAATTTCAGAACTCGCCCTTGCTTTCTACTCTTCGTATCTAATTAAATTCGTGATGTTATTTCCATCAATTTTTTTGGACATGTAAATTACATATATCCCAAAATCGGTACCCATTGTGGAATTCTGTATTAATTCAGTGCAGAAAAATTATTGAAACCTTCAAATCTTGTACTTCATACAAAATACATTAGCCAATTTGATGAGTGAAATTTAGGCCTTTGTGAAAATGGCATTGACAAAATTACCAATGATACAAGAAGCACGTCATTCATATTCAATGAAGTTAGTCGATTAATATTTTCGTCATCTCAAAAATCATATGATTTTAATTGACGTTGAAAACTAATTAACAAAATCAATTAATCTCTTCATCGAATCATGAAAAATCTTGTATTTGATTTATGGAAGCCATAACAATATTGTTATTCTCTAATTTTTATTGCCGAGCATATAATTATTATAAATTAAGGAATAAAAAATTGCTCTTGTCATTAATTTAATCTGTCTTTAATTCGCGTTTTGCATATTTTTATTTTTACTTTTACTTTTTAATGTAATTTAAATCACAAAAATATAATTAAATACTCAAATCCTAAGAATCTTATGGATTAAACAAAATTCTATATGATATTTAAAATTAAATTTATTAATAGTTTACCCATAACCATCATAACAATATAACAAAAAATTCAAACAATTATGAATTAGAAAAAATCTTACGTGATATTTAAAATTAAACTTATTAATAACTATCACAAAAATATAATAAAAGAATAAATTTAAACAATAAAAATTGTATGAATTAGGAAAAGCCTACATGATAATTAACATTAAATCTATTAATAATCATATGCACAAATGTTAATATACACTTTTTAATATGGTTTGGATGAAGAAATAGACTGAAAAATATTTACCATTTTTAATGAAACTAAATTAAATAAAATAAAGATAGATACTTAACAACAACAATACTGATGGATATGAATAAAACAAGGGACAAAAATCTAAGAAATAAAAAAACTATTTATATGTAGGGATGGAGAAAGAATATTAGCTGAAGTGAAACAACATGGATATGACAGCATGGCCTGGTAAAGGACTTAAAGATGTTAACTCTAACATGTGGCAGTTTATAATTTGTTATGTCATGTTAAAAAGTATACAAGTGTAATACGTCTTGTTTTTCTAAATTAGAACAAAAAACACTAATTGATGATACAGTTACATATATTTTTTAGAAGAAATAAAATAATTTTATTAATGACAATATAAAGATACAAAATTTTATATTATATTATAGAATAATTGTGTTGGATCATAAAATTAGCGTTAGACTTATATGTAAATAATTATATATTATGGACTATCAAATGATGTTAAGTATAATTAAAAGTGATCTAATAATAAGATTTGGATAACTTGAATTTTAATGTATTTAATAGTGTGTAACTATTTAATGTGCAAAACCTACGATAATTCTCATTTTGTGATAGGTAAAATAGAATTCCAAAAGACAACTTAGAAAAGTTATTTCTACATATAATTGTGATACTTCTCAGTTTATATGTACATTTTATTTTATTTTTTTTATATCTCATCACTTAAAAAAAAATAAGAGAAAATTTAGAAGAGCTTTTTGAAAGTACGTAATGATTTGAAAGATTAATTGCACGATTCTAAATAACTATTGGTTTTAACCTTTTAAATTTTTTCATAATTTAATATAAATTTTGAAATTTATGTGATGATTAAAAAAAAAAATTCTTCTAACAAATTCAAGATGTAGAAACAATAGAATATAATATAACGAGGATGGTGGTAAGATATAATCTTGACGGAATTGAGAAGGAATAAATGATTAGAAGTGGAGGGCTGAAACACCGTTTTAGTAAGTAAGTCACTTTAAAAGACAATATAAACTCATTTTTTAGGAATTCAATAAATGTAAGAGAATATAAAAAAATCGAAGTATCAAAAATCAACTCATAAATAAATGAAATACATATGTTGGTAGAAATCTTATTCATAGACTCAATTCTATGAGTAACTAAGAAATACAAATCATATAGAAATTCTTGTAACGGGTGAGAATTTTGAATTTGATTAGCTTTATTCACTTTTATGGTAAGAGACATTAACAAAACTATTTGGGGCTATTCTGAGCTATAGCCTCGGGTAGTTTAGGAAAAAATAATTTTTTTATTTTATTTATTTATAGAAAAGTTTTTAAATTATAAAAGAAATTTTACTTAAAAAAATTTTTTGTTTTACTTATTTATAGAAAAAATTTTAGAATTACAAAAGAAAATTTCCTTACATGCATAATTAGTATTTTTTAAATTGTTATTATAAAAATATATTTATATTCTAGTCCGGAGTAATTAAAATTTTTTATTACACTATTGGTGAGAGATCATTGAAAGGATAGGATTATCTCATGTTGTATGGTTCATGTGTTGTTTGCTCGTTAGGTCTCCTATAAACTGAAAAAAAATCTTACTATTTTCATATAAAAATCTAAATAAAAAAAAATCTTAAATGAATCATGTTACTTACGAACCAAGTATTTCAATAAAATAAAATATTAAAATATAATATAATGATTTTTGTACTCTTTACTCTATTTACATGTTCGGTATAATATAATAAAATATAATGTAATATAATCAAAAGAAATTTTACTTTAATAATTTAATTAAGTTTGTATTTGATTATATTCTACCAAATATAGCATATATATATATGTGCTCTGCATCAACTAAATTAATGAAATTTTAATTTAAAATATCAATAAGTCTTATATTTATGGTATTAAAGTCATGTGAATTCTGAAGTTTGAACGTGAAAAAAAAAATTCAATTATTTGGACTCAGCTAGCTAGCCATATGATTCATTTCTGTCCTTCATATGCTTTCAAAAAAAATATAGCTTTGCTGGAGCCTTTCCATTTTTACCCCTCAATGTTCATTATTCTGTTTCCTTTCCTTAAATAAGTAAAAAAAAAAAGTAATCCTAACTAATTAAATATACTATCGCAATATGAATTAAGTAACACCAAACTGCAGCAGATGGAAGTGCGTGACAGATATAAGCTTTCTTAGAAATTTTAAGTCTTACCGGTTTTAGTTTGGGAGAGTATTTGGCTGTATTAGGGTTAGATTACATCAACTTCCGCCTCTGGTGGGTCTTATGAAGCATTAATTTTTTTTAAAAAAAAAGAAGTATTAATAATTTGAAAAGAAAGGATTCATTAATATTTTTTTTAAAAAAAGAAGTATTAATAATTTGAAAAGAAAGGATTAATTAACTATGCTCTGAGAAATTAAAAAACAAAACCCAATACAATAGAAAGAAACGGACGCACTGAGATGGGTCACCTCCATTTCTACAAATCATTTTATACCTAAGCAAAAGCAGCGAGAAATGATAGTATTCGAAATGGAGCCCCATGACGTCCTCGTTGCGTACCAATGGTGTTGGAAGCTTTTTAGCCGATTTCTCTTTGATAATTTTCAATGACATGTTATAATATTATTTTCCCTTCGTATAGTAGACATCTTCGGTCATGACAATGATTGAAGCACTCCTTCTGGGAAATGAAACAAATTTTCCGATATGGACTTCACAATGGGATTTTTCCATATTTTCTTCTCTCTCTCTGTTTTCTCTCTTTTTTTTTTTTAATTTAAATTCTCACCTCAAAGCTTATAATGTGTAGCGTATTGGCAGCAAAATATTTTAGATATCAAAGTTTACTCTCATACATACATGTAGAACATACGACATACATACATATAGTCTTTTAGCTTGTCTATTATTTATAATGGACAAATATGTTAACAAAATCTTAGGAATCAAGGTAATTATAGTTGAATTAGTTAACAATGATGGTCCCTAGCTTGTTAGTTAGTTTGGGCGATAACAACAATATGGTTTTGTTATCAATCATCAATCGTGTAGCCTAACCACAAAAGAAAAGCAAATTGGTAGCTTTGCCAAACCCACCTATCTAGGTTATGTAAGCCCCATCACTACAGCCACCATCAGTATCACCCCTCTCACTTCCCATTTTGTTTTGTCCATTCATTTTAAATGTCGTTTTTGCATCTACAGAAAACGTGAAACTATCGCTTGAATTTCCTAGCAAACAGATCATCAAATTAATGATAGCTTTTCAAATCAATTTAACACCATCTTCCTTCTTTCCCTTCTGCAATAATTTAATTTGAGGCCTTCTTTTTTTGTTTTGCTTTTTGGCGTGTGTCTCGTCCTTTTAAGAAAATGCAGCCATAGGGCCAATGCAAGATTGAAAATTTATTAGGCATAGAATAGTAGACTGAACATAAAAGGAGGAACAATAACGGCCGTAGTTTATGAGGACAAACTGAACAAGTTCATGTGCACGAACAAAACCTAAATAGGGTCTAAGCCACAAAATATGTCGTATATGACTCTAACATATATCATATGTGATGTGCTATAAGAATGTCCACGTCCTACGTCATCATAGAATTAGCGCTTCAACAAATCAATGTCAAACTTAATTCAGATTTCCAGAGAGAAATTTTTTCTTTTACGTTTTATATGTATATATATATGGGGGAGGGCTGCAAGCCACGCAATGAAAAGCAAATAATCAAAAAAACACTACTTGGACACTAGCCTATGCCTTGAAAAACCAATAGTATCAGGAACACCTGAATGGAGGATTCATACCTTGGGCAAAAACATGGATAGCATGTTAATTTAACCACTACTTTTTTTCATCTGAAAATTTTTTAATTAATTGATAATTAGATAATGCCTAAAAATCCAGGTGTAGGTAAGATATTTTTCATTTAATTATATTCAAATATATCACATAGTGTTAGAGGGTTGGGAGGAGGCATTATTAACGTGGTAAGATTTGAATTTTGTCGCCACTCCATTATATATAATTGACTAAGTGGCTTTAATAGTCTTATTAGTTAATTGGAATTAATTTTCATAATATCTCGTGCATTAGAATCTTTTTTCACATTCCCCAAAAGAAAATCTTTATCAACCTGATATGCAAAATCATTGTTTGTCAAAAACATCATATATTTCAAATTAAAAACCTTTTTTTTCATTAAAAAAATAATTGATTATAGGATATCCAAGTAACTCTGATACAAGATAAAAAAATAATATAGTCGTTAGCTTATTTGTGTCCCACAAGGCAAAAACCTTTGGAACTTTTTGTTTTAGAAATCATTCAGAAGATTAGGTGTATCAACTCAGTGTATTGATTTAAAGCATTGACCCAAAATAAAATAGAATGCTCAGCAACTTGATTCTTTCTATTTTATTTTATTTTTAAACCACAGTCACATGTACAATATTATATTACATATGACCCTGATTCAAAAATGTGAATGTCATTGACTCTACACTAAGCTAAATCAATATATTAATTTAATGTGACCAATCTAGTACTCATTTATAATTTATTTTGCAAAATCCTGACAACAAAACACATATTTTTTTAACCAGTGTCGTGTGGTTAAATTACTTGTAAATGAGTCACAATTGTAATAATTAGTTAGTTAGTAAATATGAATAAATTATAGCTAAAAACCGAACATCTTATCGAAACACAAATCTCTATACTAAGGTAAGAGATAGTTTGCGTGAATAAAACACATGTGAACTTTTTTATTTTAACCAATTTGATAACACTTAACATACTTTTTAATTATAAGCTTACCTCCAACACACTTAAAAGGTGTTTATGTTTTAAAACATAATTTTATTCAAATTTGAAAATAATTTTTGCAATTAAGGTTATTTAGAATTTTTTCCACACTACTTTGAACGCCAATTAGAACCTCTTTTCTAATATAAATTATTTAAAAGCTTATACATACATGACTTGAAGATTTCAATCAAAGCCTCTTTTCTAATGCTGAGTGATGCTGAATATCTATCAATTCCATTCTTGTCGGCTCATGATCTTAATTTAATAATCATTATAATCTCTATTGGAAGATTAGTATACATTTAAAAAAGAAAGAAAGAAAGAAAGAATTAGAAGGTTAGTATTTATTTAAAAAATAAATAAAGAATTAGAAGGTGGCACAGGCTACTTGACTTATTACTTCAGATAGGGAATGGGGGAGGAGAAAGGTGATAGGCATATGGTGCACGCTTTGAATGCGAAAAGGGATGGAGATTTGGAACCTGTTGAAGTGATGTGATGAACCCTAAGATTCAAATATTATTTTTGATCATTTAAATATTGGATTTTCCGTATTATATAACATCAGCGGCCAAAATTTTGTATATTTAAGAAAGAGAGATTAATTAACTATTAGAGTTGACTACACTATAATATAATCTTTTCTCGAAGCATCTATTAATTTAGTCATCCCACTTATGCAAATTGAGCATAAACAAATTCATTTTAATTCAAGGGGTTCCAGTAAAGCTGCCTCTAACACCTTTTTTTCAGTTCATAAACTTAATTAAATACCAGCTTTGGGTTAATCACAAAGCTTACTTTCTCATTTTTTCTTTTTTCTTTTTTTTTTAAAAAAAAAATTGCATATAAGAACGAGTATTGGAGGCCATGTAAAGTGATGAGGGATGGATGGATCCTCCTTTTTTTTCTCCTCCGTATGTGCATTCTTAAACCAAAAGCTGATGGAAAGAGTCCTGGCCCCACGTGATGCTAATCAGCTTTATCTTGTACAATCTTATGTATCACACCATTCCTCTTTGTCCTAACTCCTAATTCATCTCCACTTTTTGCGCATCACATTCCAAACTTTATTACCGCCGTTCATTTATTTATCAATATATACTAAAACAATTTTATATTTTCAAAATGTATTTAATTTAATGATATTATAGTGTTTTTATAAAAAAATCATGTATGAAATTTAATTTTTTTTTAATATGCACATATTTCATTAATATAAATAGAAATACTTGACAAAACTATTCAAATGAGTTGTCCTTGATTTTTAAGGATACTAATTTTCTAAATTGATTTTTACAATTTGTTCTTCTGCTTCTTCTGTTTATTATAAGTCCTAATTGGTTAATTAAATTCATAACATCCCTAAAAATTTGGCAAACTAATAGCTTTTGACATTTGACGGCTCAGATCTATGATCAGCACTGACGTGTATCTTATCAGGTGTGGCTCCCTTCTTTGATTATAGTGCTGTAGACTTGGTTAGAAGGTAAGTGGCAGCTAGGTGGTGGCACTGTACTTTAAATGACTGTTAGTCCAAAATTCCCTACTATAATATATTTATTGACGATCATATCCCTTCCCTGTTGGGGACATCAACAGTTACGAAGTTTGACCCTTTTAGGTTCCGCTTTTACCATATAGCGTGTCTCAAGGGAAAACAAACACAGCGTCTCCAGTTGTGCGTTTGTGCGCACTCCACCACTTTTCTCTTCCACGACTTTTTTTTTAAAAAAATATAATAATAATAATGACAACAACAACTTAGAATTGAACAAAATTAAAGTATATATATTTTTGCAAGTAATGAAATAACCACGTCAATTAACAAAATGTTTAATTGAATGAAATAAAAAAAAACTCAATACTAAAATTAATTTCGAGATCTTTCGGATATTAGGGTCTTTCATCACATTCAATATTTTGATATGATTAAAAATTAAATTTTAATAACATAAGGAATAATAAGTGGTATTTCATATGATTAAAAATTAAATTTTGAATAATGTTACCAATAAAAATTTCAAGATTTGAATTACTATTGAATTTAAAAAAATTATATGAAGCCTAAACGATAAATTTGAGATAAAATAATTATATATTGCATCAGTGAGAGATATATTAATAAAAAATATCAAAACAGTGAATTTTTCTATTTTTCAATTTATTAAGTAAAAAATTTCAACTTTGAATTAAGTAATTTTTAAAATTAAAGTGCTTAATAAAAAATTATTAAATACACTTAAAATATTAGACAATTAAAAAAAAAGAGTGTTATCAAACACCTTCAAATAAAGATTATTGTAATTATTAAAATAAATTAAAAATATATAGTATGAAATTGACTGTTGAACATTTATAGGTTTAAATTAACTGTAACTAAAACATTTTTTTTTGTTTTAAATATTTCTTTAAATAATACTGTAAAATAACAATTTAAATAAGATGGTTTTAAGTAACTTGCATAATGGTTTATTTTTTGTCATATATATAGACACACATGGTACGTGTCATTAGTAGAACAATTTACGAAAGTATTAAAATTAAGGTTTTATTTTGTTCAAATTTTAGGATCAAAAGAATTAAAAAAGAAATCGAAATAAAAAAAGTTTATTATTCATGAATGTTTGATTCGTTAAGAGAAATAGATCGACTGCTTTATTATTCTTATATAATATTAAATTGACAACTTTATAAAAAAAATTTAACTATTAGACACTAAAAAAATATTTATGTTTTTTTAACTTTAATCTAAAGATTTTGATAAATTTAGATATCTATATTTTTCATTTTTTATTATTTAATTATTTAATTTAATAATTTATTTGTATATTTACTTTTAATATTACATATCATATAAATATTTATTAAGACTTAATTTATTTTGTAAAAAATATTTTCAATATTTTATGATGTTTGACACACTTAGAAAAATCAATCAATGAAAAATTAAATCATTTTTTAAATGACTTCATATTTTGTTAAAAATAAAATTATTTTTGAAAAAATTCATTAAAATAAAAAAATCATATAAACATACATATTATTATCATCAGTCATTTTTGACTATTAAATCTCATAATTGGTCTCTATCGATTGGTAATGATCATTAATAATCAGTGAGACCCGTAAAAATTTTATTTTTAATGTATATTTTCTTATGTTCAATAATATAATATATAATTTTATTATAATATTATAAATAAAAAAAATATTATTTTTATATTATATTCTAAATATTAAAAATATTTATAAATAAATTATTTTTTATAAAACAAATAAATTCTAAATTGATCAAATTTATTTGACCTAATTATTATGAAAACAGAAATCATGTTCTCTCGAAAAAAGAAGAAATGAGTGATTCTCTCTTAATAAAAGAATCTCATTCCTACTTCAAATTCAATTTTAATTTCAACATTTTTTTTAAAATCAAACTAGACCTTAATTTAACATATATTATATATAGCATACTGTTGTATAACATATTATTTTGTTGTGTATATATATATATATATGACGCACCTTTGAGAAGCGTGAAGGAAGCATAAGTAACTGCCAAACATAAATGGCAGGAGGGAGAAGCAGAACAAGACAAAGAAGGAAAAAACAATAGATAAAAGTAAGGGCAGGCAGGGACAAAACCGTCATTTAACCAAAGATTTTTAAGGTTCACATCTCTCTTCAGTCTCTCTCCTAACTGAAAACGACTGCAAGCAACCTGTGGTCTACCTCTGTGTATATATTTCCTTATGTATTTATAATTTCCCGTGGGATTTATACACACCGACTCTAAAAGCCATCTCTATTTCTTTTTATGTATGAGAAAGATGTCGCTCTTGTAGTTGTCTCTCTCCTTTTTTGCTTATTAGTATTATTTATATATATACATCTGCTTAAGGAAATTAAAAACTTTCTTTACTCTTATCAATGGTGGATCTTCAAACTGTATGTTGCATGTGCGGCGACGTCGGTTTTCCTGCCCAGCTCTTCCGTTGCAGCAAATGCCGCCATCGCTTCCAGCACTCGTATGTTTTTATATATCCTTCCCTCCCTGTCTCCCACCTTCCCCGTTATCACACACACACACACACACATAACATACATATCGTCATCATCATGTCAATTTTTTTTAGTTCGATTATGACTTGAATTAAAAAAAAAAAAAATTTTAGTTCTCTGGAGACGACTTCAACTCCAGACTCCAGTATCGTTCAAACAAAGGCTTATTAGTATCATCATGGTCATCTTTGATAGGCACCCATAACTGAATTCACCTCTTTCTCATCAAAGCTAGACTTTTCCATGCCATAAGATCATGGGCGTGTTTTTTTTTACATTCGTTTTTATTTATATTCGTAATCGTCTTCTTGAATCGAATATATATGTATATGTATAGGTATTGCAGTAACTACTACAGCGAATTGTCTGAGCCAATTGAGCGGTGTGATTGGTGCCTGAGTGAAGAGAGAAATGCAAGAAATGGAAACTCTTCAAAGAAATCCGGCGGCGTAATCGATAGTGGAGGGATTACCAACCGATCCGAGTACTCGGGAGACAAAATCAAGCAACATGATCGAGAGGACAGCAACCCCGAGAAAGGAAAGAGCCCGAGCGGGGCTCCGTCGCCAAGAACAGCCACCCGCAGGTACAAGCTTCTTAAGGATGTGATGTGTTAGAAGGGTATGTAAGTGCAAGGGGGAAGTTGGGTCTCCAAAACCTTTTCTTGGGTGTTGATATATATATATAACTTGTTTCTCGAGTGTTTTCTTTTCGAGTTATGGATTAGTTTTTTGGTTGTGCTTTGTTTGGATCAGTATTAAGTTGTTAATAAAATAAGTTGTTTTTTTTTTTAAAAAAAAATGATCGGTGGCACAAGTTCTCAAGCTCTTGTTATCTAGTTTTGGTAATACTAAAACTACGGCCGATGAGCAAAAAATAACTCATATTTATATATAACTGATTCAGCACTCACCTATACGAATCTAATTCGGTCGGAATATCGCTATTATACGTTTAAATAATCATGCCATGCTCAGATCAAATTGTTGGATAACTATGAATGAAATATTTGTAACATAACATGTATTATCTTTGGTGGTCTGAGAAAAAAATACTAGTTAACAAATAGGACAACGTCTATGGGAGAGTCTAGCTCATCATATAAGGTGCCTTTCTTTTTTCTTTTTTTTTTTTTGAGTATAATAACGTGCTTGCTTCTTAAAGACAACTCCACTCTAGTAGTCTGCAAAACAATATCTCATCAGTGCTACGACAAGGTGGTTTCATAAAATATATTAGAAGAGCTTTTCTGTAGGGTTTCTCTCTGCCACAGCAGAGTTCTTGAGAGGAGTTGCACCTCCTCGTTTTCTTCTTCATTTAGTCTCTTAAGGAGAACTGAATGCAGCTGGGGCACCTTTTGGCCAAAGAAATAGAATTCATGGCACCTAAAAGCCTGCAAAGTTTTGCAGATTCATTGAAGGCCTTTAAAAGCTAGGGGCCTTGGGCAAAGGAAAATAGAAAGTATGAGAAAAAAAAAGTAAACGGAAATAAAAGAAAAAAATAAAAGAATATTATCGTAGTATACGAGGGGGTGTTGGTGTTGGATCAAACAATATTGTTGGGGAAGATTTTGAAGTGGTTGTGGATAGCTCCTTGGCCATTCATTCAAGTCCCGAGTTCTTGATATTTCTTTCTTACCATGCTTTATACTGTATTGGAATGAAATATCTCCAAAGTACACAGACTGATGAGGTCTAGTCCACTGTATCTGTTTTGGCCATTTATCACAAACCAACAAAGCTCCTTCTCATTAGGGTGGGTCTTGAAATGACAATCAAGCCATTACCTTTATCTTCCAAAATCTTTCTTTTCTTTTTCTTTTTCTTTTTCTTTCCTTTCCTTCCTTAAATTGATCATGCCATTTGGATCACTCCCCATTTTTATTTCTCTACTACCAACTATCTCTGTGGCTCTTGTCTCATCTTTATGTGAACCTGATTTGAAGATGAAGGGAGCTCGCTATAAATAAACGCATATGACCCAGTTTCTATTTTCCACACTTTCCTTTATTTCCAAACTATCATCAAGAGTCACATGCATGATTGCCTGATTTCATGCCTTCTTCATTTTCATAAGAAAATTAACAACTTAAAGGTGGAGACTTTAATACATTACATAATTTGAATGTTTGAAATTTGTAATGTTTAGCTAACATATTCCTTACCACCAAGATTAAAGCATGTTCTTGCTAAAGGGTTGATTGGTTTTCTTAGCAGCCTTGAACATTTGTTTGTATTTTAACATTTATTTTTTGGCTCAAATTTATATCGGAATTGGTTAAGCCTATATGGTTATCCTTGATCATTTACCACGTTTGGATAGTCTCAAACTTTCAGTTAATAATGAATTGTTGAAATTTGCTTTTTAGCATGTAGGCATTAATTTTCTCGCAATTAAATTTAACTATCGTTAACCCGCATTGCAAGATTTTATTATAATAATAATTTTAAATAAATTTAATATTTATTTTTATTAAATAATTAGTTAAATGATTAGTTATTATATTTTATAAAAAATTATTGACACGTAAATAAAATAATAAAATAAATTTATAAAGATTTATAATTACATACATAAATAATTGTAATAAATGATGGTCTATTACTTCATATTTTCAATTTTATGTGCACAATTTTAAAAAGAAATTTATTAAATTTAAATGAAATATTTCAAGACAATCAATCAAATAAACAATATTAAGTTTTATAATAAAAATAAAAATTAATCAATATATATGAAGCAGTTGTAACAAATAATTATATATTGATTTATATATTCAATTTTGTATAATATAATTTCAAGAGAAAATTTGTTAAACTTGAAAGTAATTCTTAACAATCTATTATACTTTCGCCAACTTTTATATATATTCATAATTTTGAATAATCAATGGAATTATTTTAAATATTTGATTCTTGTTTAGAATTTTCATTTTTTAGATTGTTCTAATTCTCTATTTAGAAATTGTTTAGAATTTTTACTTTTAAGTTTTTCTAATTTTCTTTTTAAACTTTTTTCTAATTTTCTATTGAAAATTTTCTCATATGATTTTAGCTTTTTATTTAAATTTTTTATTTTTTATATTTAAATTTTTAATTTATAAAATATTTTTAAATGAAAGTTAATTTTTTCTAATTTTCTATTTATAATGTTCTTGATATGACAATTTTTTATAATATAATATTAAAAAATGAGATATGACAGTACTACATACAATTATTTGATAAATGAAAAATAATAATTTAAAACTATATATATATATATATATATATATATAATTTTTATGATGTAATCTTAACTATCCATTGAAATTACAGTAGAAGATTGAAGATTATTTTAATATGATTTTTTTTAAGGATATGATTAGTTATCTTAATAATTCAAACTTGAGAGGATCCAAATCCATTATACTTATAATGACAAAATCCTTACTACTAGCTAGGATCATATATACGTGGTAGCCCTTCTTATGATGGTATTGTCTTAGAATAGCTACAATACAATGCGACCTTCAAAACCAAGTTGTGAAGACGATTTATAGCATCTAAATTTCAAATTGCTGTCTCTGGTTACAAACTAGAAGTAACATATGCACTACATTTCTCTTTATAAATATAGTTTTAAAGGGGGATAGAGGATGGTCTTATTTAATATACAATTGCTCATTTTTATAGAAGTAATTTTTAGGAAAATGGTACTCCTGTGAAATTTTTTTGGAAAGTTAAATTCTATCTTGATTTGCATATCTTTTCTGAAAAGTTCATCATAATTATATTTAATTCACTCATTATTTTTTTTAAAAAAATATAATATCTATTAATATAAATAGTTTTATTTTATTAAATAATTTTATTTTAAAAATAAATATAAAATAATTTATGAAAATTTTCTCAATTTTCTAAAAAAAGTTACATTTATTAATTTTATTCTCGATAAATTACTTTTCCTATATTGAAAAATGAAATAATTAAAACAAAGTGCAAGTTTTTTTTTTCTTTATTTTACACTCTGTTGTAACTAAACATGGTAAATTACTATTTTATTAAAAATTATTTACTTTCTTAATTAATTTTCTTCAAAACAAACCCCACCTTAGAATTTCAACTTTAACCTCTTATGCCATAAGTCAGGCACTTATCATTACTTCTAACTCAATGGCAACTCTTAGAATATTCATTCATCCATATATAATATAAAGATTGACCGTGTGCTTATCATAAAATAATAATAATAATAACAATAATAATAATAATAAAAGACAACATAAATCCAAGTCAAAGAGATGGATAAAGGGAGAACTGTGAAGCCAAATATCCTCTACATTTTATTGGCTAGAGATGCTATCATCCTTCCTTTGATGTATGAGTTTATCATAGCAGGCAGACCATGTACATATAGCGAGTAGAAGCATAAAAATCTACTATGGAGATTCTGCAAGATTATTACTTGTTTGTCTTCCTCGAAAAATAGATGCAGTTGGCTGATTAAATATTGGAAAAACACTTGCGCAAGTCCATCTTCTTTGGTAACAATTATGAAACGATCTCTTGTAAGCCAATAGAAACTAATGTTCTTCGAAATTTGCATAAAAAATAGTCAGTGAAATTGAAGTCCCCATTAAGGCTTCTAGGCAATTGTAGGATCACAGAGTGGTCCATGCACTATCTCTGTCACGATAAGTTAATTGTGGCTCATGTACACTATTTCGCTAACTTGGGTTGACCTTTTTAATTCGCCCAAGCAGGCCTGTGATCTTGAATAATTATTGATATTAATAATTAAAATTTATGCATTGATGGACCAATGGACATTCTTTTATGCCAACACTTGGATTCCATTAACATCGATATTGTCAACCCACATCTATCTGTAGTGTCTTACTCAATTAGTGAATATGTAATGGTATAAAGACGGTTGTCTTTTTTCTCCAAAGCCCATTATCATATTCATATCCACATGCAAAACAAAGGTTACCAATCTCACATACCATAACAAATTACAATTAATTAGTATGTAATGATAAATATAGTGGTAAACACAAGGATGATTGTAACGATGTTAAGTTTGGCTTCCGATACGCTAAACTATAATTATGGTGTGGTCAGAGTGTAGAGATTGATAAACAAAAATTAACAACATAAAAGAAAAGAAAACAGGGATGTATGTGGCGGGGATTTTTTATCCTGGAGTGTGAGCGTGTTGAGAAAGAAAGCACTGAATGGTCCCGTGCGCGATTCCCGATGAGGAAAGGCCGAGTCCGAGAAGCGTTAGTGTAGAGAAGTTTTCACCATGTTGCCGTCCCCAGAGAGAGCTTGGGACCATTGCCGTAAAAGGAAGACACCTATTGGACACCATTCTTTCAACATGTGCCGCTTTCGTGTCACTCGTCGTGTCTTGTGGCAGTTGTTTTTTTTTTTAAGTACATAATTAGCAGAGGAAAAGGGTATTACAATAGGGTTCATGACTTTGTCAAAGAAGCCTAAAGTGTTCATGAGAATTTAGATATGATGTGAGGCCTTTCCAAATCCGCTTTGAGCAAACCATGAGTGTACTGCCGAATTCGCTTATCTTGCGTCATGTAGGGACAACATGTTTTTGTTTTTTTTGAGAAATAGAAGAGATTTTTACTAAGCAAAAGAAGGAATGTTTGTTTGGGCAATTTGTTACGTTTCAAATATATCTTTTCACTATTTTGATTTCCTTTGGCTACAATATTGCTACCTATCGAAAAACGAATCTCAACAAGATGATGTTTAGAAAACTAGGGCTAAGCGTTTACGAAGTCTGTGATCATCCTTCCTAAAAAGAAAAAAGGTCAGGGGAGGGGGTTCATGATCATCCACTCATTCTCAGTTTGCTAAATAAATCATTTAGTTAGCCGCTTCAAATTATTGTAATTTTTTAATTGTTAGACCTAATATTCATTTCTGATAACTACGCCATCCTACTTGAAACTTTGTGCCATTGACCTATAAGTTATTAGTCGGACAATTCTAAATTGTATTGGCTAGGTTTTCTATTTGGATAATTCATGGTTTCATAAATATTATATGTGTAGTAGCTTCTATATAATAGAATTATTCGTAGGAATTTTAATCAATTTTATGTGTGAATCTTGATCTACTAGTATAATTATACATATACCCGTAAAATAATTAGAAAAGGAAACTACAAAGAGTCATAAACGGTACAATAAGCAAAATTCTAATATGGAACAGTAATCCTTACAAATAGTGATTCGAGATATTCTGAAAAATTTAGCTGTTTATTAACATGTTTGAGTATGAATTTAATATCTAATTATTCATTTAACGGATCTAAATATTTATTTATTATTTTTTAGTCCAATTTTCATTCTGAAGTTTGAATCAAATTAGCCTAAATTCCATTTGACTGTTGACATTAACTTGCAATTGAAGAATAAACGTTAGGCCCCTGGTCCAAAATAACTGAAAAATGAAATTTTCCAGTTCTAAATAGTTCGTCACTGAAGATGTTCTTCGCACTGTGAAACTCTTTGTACTTTTTTTTCTTTAATTTGACTTTGATTAATATCAGCTCAACATATATGTAAATGTTAATACACTATGAAGTTTTTTCCGAAAACTAATTGTTTTTAAAATATGCATTATTCAATATAATTATTACACAAAAATTTTGACTCTAATAAATTAAAATTGATCGATGAGATTTTGGTTTCATTATATTGGAGTCTTCAAAATTATAATGCTTCCAAATTATAATTTTACGATAAAGATATGATTTTTATCTTTGTTTATATTTTGATTATGTAACTAATCTGTAACTTATAGCTAAAATACCCTTTTGTCCCTCGTACTACATATCAGTATAGTGATGTATGATTAAAAGTTCATTCTTTAAAATCTCGATATTAAGAGCTTAGTATATTGAGACCTCGAGTATTTGAATCTCATAGAAAGAAAAATATTATTTATTCTAACGGTTGAGAAATAACAAGCCCTCAAAGCCTAAAAACGGGGGTAGATGAATTTATATCAAGTTTTTTATTGAGTTATTTTTTATTGCGACAAGTTATGTCATTGACAAAAATATGAAAATTCAAATTATTTCAGATTTCAAATTGAATAAATTTAGATCATTCAAAACTCTGAACACTTCATCTAAAAATTTAAAGTTATTAAAGATTAAGTAGTTCTGACTTTTTAAATCAATCAAATCAGATTTTTGTCAATTTTTTAAAGTGCATTTGAGTCAAATTTTCGTATTAGATATGAAACTATCACTTACACTTAAAAATAACACTAGATTGTTGAAATTATCCTGTGGAGAGGTAGAGTTTTATAAAACTGAGATTGGGTACTCAACAGCCACAGCTGGTGAGCTGATCATCATTTCAACCACAGGATGGGGAAGGGTCCTTTGTCTTTGTGGGTCGCCTTTTTTTATATGTAGAAACCCACCAGGCATATGTGGGGCTAATTTATCTAAAAATGAGATTAAGCCATGTAAAAATTTATCTAAAACGAGATTAAGCGATGTAAAAATTGATCTAAAAATGTCTTGTGGAAATTTTATGTACTTAATTAATAAAATAGATAAAAATTCTTAGGCATTATTAAAAAAATATATTCTTTAACGACTTTTAATTAATATCAACTATATCAAATTTGCTAATATTTATCTTTTTAATTTGTATAACCCTCTTCTTTTTCCCTTCTATCTAATAAATAACTCAACATGCCCTTTATTTGTTCTTTTTGGATTTGAGTTCCTATTGATTTGGTTCTATGCCTTTACTTCGAAAATTATTACCGTAAGGAACTCAGAGAGGAAGGAGGACTTGTTGCTGCTGCATGCAATTGCTGTAAGTTATTCTCGCCTCTTTCATAAGTGAAGAATTATTGTCTTGATTATTAGATTGTTTTATTATAGACAGGAATATTTACTTCAGTTACTAATTTTCTTTTGCTAACAGAAATTGAAATTTATTGAATAACTTTTTTTAGGAGGTTGATTATGTATGATAAAACAGTTAAAATATTTTAGATTAATTGGTTAATGTTATACTACTTTCAGAGGATCATGCATAACATTGAGAATTTATCAGTCCATTCAACCAGATTTGATAACACTATGGCTACCTAAGCATTTTTATCATACAGCTTCGGACACCAACATTTTTTTTTCCCCTTTTGGTTCTCTTTAGTACATTACAGTTTGCATGAAAGTGAGTTAATGAGGGTTAAAGGATGAAATTAAGATGAATATAAATATCTAAATTCTTTTGAGAGTGCAATTTTAATGGTAGTAGAAGGTTAATGGAAGATAAATTTTTAAATCTTTTAACCTACTAAATCCATTTTTCTTTAACATCTAATTTAGGGAGTAGACAATTGAATGAAAAAGAGTGTTAAAAATATAAAATATAATATAAGACAAATATAACCTTGATAATCTCTAATGTAATATTTTGTATCTTAGATATAATTGTCAATTTGATGTTTTTTTAATTAACTCTTCTTTATATTTTAAAATTCTCAAACAAAGTTAATATTATTGTTTTCTTTAACTCCGTATTATTTTTTTTAAACATCCAAACAAAGTAAGATCAATTAACATTTTATTTCTTCATCATTGTTAACCTCTTTACCATAACCTCCAAAACTCTCATTCAAATCCCTAAATTAGAAGTTTTTCAATGTCATTTTTCCATTTTCCCTTCGAAGATATTTCTTGGCTTTCACTTTCCGTTTGTTTACATTCAGTTTTCTAATCATGTGATTATAGTAGTGATTAATTCAGAAACAAAATTAAGAAGATTAAACAAAAATGTTATAGCTAATATATATTTTTGTTTATATTTTGAATATGTAACTAATCCGTAACTTATAGTTAATGGAGAAGATTACAATGTGGTTTACATTATTACACTATAATTATGTGATTAATAATTTATCATTAAATAAAATTATTATTTACTGTTTGATTATATAAATTTAGATATCATTGGATTAAATAAAGTTATTATTCACCATTATATTAGACCACGTTATTTAACGACATCATTAAATGAGTCACTGTAGAATTCACTTGTAGGCTAATATATCTTTTTTGTTTCTGTTAATTAGTATATATCAGCATAGTTATGTATTATTTAAAAAAAAATCATTTTTTAAAGTCTTGATATTAAGACCTTAATACATTAAGACCTCTGAGTTTTTGAATCTCAACCATTCTAATTGATAAAAGAAAATCATAATTTATTATAACAGCTGAGATAACAAGTTGTCAAAGCCTAAAGGTAGGCGAATTTATATCAAGCCTAAAATAAAAAGAGAGATAACCGTTATTTAAAATATAAATGTATCAGTATAGAACCATGTCAATATAGAAAGATAAGTGGGTTCCTTAGAGTAATAATTTTCGAAGTAAAGAATAGTGGCATAGAACCACATCAATAGGAACTCAAATCCAAAAGAACTAATAAAGGACATGTTGAATTATTAGATAAAAGGGAAAAAAAAAGAGCGTTATCAGAATTTAAAAGTTAAATATTCAGAAGATAAAAAAAAAATGTTAATTTTTTATAGTTGAAAAGACTTTCTTTTGTTGATATTCAAGCCTTTTGAATAGTACTTTGTCAAAAGGTATGTGAGGAAACGTTGGAATTTTGTGTCTTGCCAATTTAATAAGTTATTTATATAGATTGAGATTACTCACTTTATTTAACCATCCTTTTATATATATATATATATATATATATATATATATATATATATATATATATATATATATATATA
>CATIWR010343430.1:0-16227 GCA_949677035.1 Omphalea diandra
TTATTTATATATTTTTATTTTTATTTCACCACAAATATATAAAAAAAAATAATATATATATATATATATATATATATATATATATATATATATATATATATATATATATATATATATATATATATATGTAAGAAGACTTAATTTATAAAAGATGAACATGAAATTGAATTAATTTGATTCAGTTTTATTTAACCTATAAAATTTTTGTTTTAAGTCAAATTTAAAAATAAAATCTTATTTATTAATTTATGGTAAAAATCAAATTCATCGAACCCAGTGAATTGATGACAACCCTATCCGAGTTGCCTTAATTTTTTTAGTCTTTATTGCAACTGACTTGATATCACTAATTGGTATGTATTAACAAATAGTGGATCACTAATTGGTACGTATTAACAAATATTGGATCACTAATTGGTACGTATTAACAAATATTGGATCACTAATTGGTATGTATTAACAAATATTGGATAAGAGTATAGTATCTAATTATTTGTTCTACCCGCACATCATGCGACTTTTTAATATTATTTAATAATATAAGTTTTAAAATATGTAACAGTTAAATATTAATTTGCTTGGTTCTATAATAAGTAGTCAAAAGATATCAAAATTTATTATTAAATACCATCAATTTATAATTCAAAAGTAAAAAACTTAGACAATCAAATTTTTTTTAAAGTTAATTATCATTTTTGTGTACATATTAAATAGTTGAAGCTTATTTCTTATAAATAATTAAATTAATTTTTTTATGGGGATTAGACATTTATTTGAGTTTATAAGACATAGTTAAAAATAAAATAATTCCACAAGAATACACGAAAACTAAAAAAATTATTATAAAAAATTTATTTTAAAATTTTCCTGTTACCAGAAACACCAATATTATGCTAAATTGGAAAGATTGTTATTTATATGGAAAAAAAAACTTTGAATAATATTTTATATAATTTTTTAATCATTTTTCTTTTTTGAGTTTAATTGGATTAAAAATTTAAGAAAATAAACTTTCTAAAAAAGTTTATGGGGCTAAAATAGTGGTTTATATGTTTTTTGGTAACTGAAAATTGGTATGGAGATAGACTTTCAAAGAAAATTTAAATTATAATTTTTTAGAAAAATAAGGTAATAAATTGATATGGAAACACACTAAAGTTTATGATCGTTTGGTAATAAAGTCCTTTTAATTTAATGATAGTAAAATTATTTGGTAATTATGTCTTTTTAATTCAATGATACTAAATTATATTTAATAATAATAATTTTGCCTGGCCCCTTTACCAAAAGACGATAGACTCAACTCATTTACACGAACTCCAGAATTTTTTTTTTTTTTTTTGCTATTAAGGAAGAGGAATTATAGTGAAATTTGAATTATGGCATAACTCTTAAATTGTTTCACTTTACCATTATGACTTCAATTAAATTGAATGGACATTTGAATTTATCAGAACTAATGCTATGCCCACCAACACAATATGAAAAGGCAAACCGAATTACAATAATTTTCTCGTTTTTTAGTTGGCGTAATAACTTAAAAATTCTAAAGTTTTATATTAACTTGCAATTTAATTATAATTTTTGAATATTATGTTTTTAAAAATTTTTAAATTTAATTTAAATTTATAATTTTTGTCATTTGATCAAAATTAGTTAAAATTGGCATAGAAAATTATAATTATATTGATATGATATGGAAAATGTTTATTCCTTTTCTTTTCTTCCTTAATATCATTGTAAAGTAATTATCTTATATCATATTATTGTAAAATATATTTTTATGTTAATTTTGATAAATTTTAATCAAATGGTTAAAATTGCAATTTAAATTTGAAAATAAAATACAACCATAGTCTTTAAAAATTGTGGCAAAATTGCAAATTCGTGTAATATTTTAGATATTGCACAATTAAGAAAATTTTGATATTTTAATTCTGAGAAAAAAGATTGCATATCTTGCAATTCTCAAAGTTTTTAAAACTAGATTGAAGACCTAACCGGTTAGCGTGTCAATTTTTGATTGGTCAGTTTGATTGGTTTGATTCAATTGATTAATTTTTAATTTTTGAAAATTTATATAAATAAGACTTAAATGTTATTTACAATAAAAAAGTATAATATAATAAAGTAATGAAAATATTTTTAATATATAAATCTAAATAAAATAGTATAGTTTTAAAATTTTTCACAAAATTACGTAATTTAAGTTGAATAAGTTTGATTTGATTTCTAGTTTTTGCTGATTTTTCTGATTTTGATAGTATTTTTTTTTATTTTGATCATTTTTTAATTAATTGGTTTTAAATGATGAATCAAATCGAACCACTGATTGATTTTCAATTTTACTGATTTAATCAGTTAATCTAGTTCAATTTTGAAAACATGGATAATTCCCTAATAAAAGAAGAAAAAGAAAAAGTTTCGAGATGATCATGTTAAGTTTTGAATTTCACACGTTTCATGATGCTTGAAATGTTTAATTTTGCAACCAAATAAATAGTAAGAAAACAAAAAAAAAAAAAAATTCACATCTGTAATTTCCTTCCTATGAACAGGTTGCAATTCTGGCCCCAAATGTTCCAGCAGTCTATGAGTTGCATTTTAGTATTCCAATGGCTGGAGCAATAATTTCTGCACTTAACACAAGATTGGATGCAACCACATTAGCCTTCTTGTTAGAACAACTCAAGGCCAAATTGATTTTTGTAGATTACCAATATATCAACGTTGCCCTTCAAGCATTGGACATACTTTCTACAAGAAATTGCGACCCACCACAGCTTGTATCAATCATTAATTCTGCTCAAGCAACAACTTCTTCCATGGCCAACAACCACCAGACACCATGTAGCTTGGATTATATTCATCTTCTTGATATGGGAAAAGATGAGTTTCAAGTAATACGACCAAGCAACGAATGTGATCCGATTTCTGTGAATTACACTTCAGGATCAACCGGGAATCCTAAGGGGGTGATATATAGCCATAGAGCTGCATATCTAAATTCATTAGCAGAAATTTTCAGGTGTGATATGAGACAAATGCCAGTAATTTTTCTATGGACAGTAGACATGTTTCGCTGCAATGGCTGGTGCTTAACTTGGGCAACGGCTGCTACTGGTAGTACTAATATTTGCCTCAGAAATGTCTCAGCACATGTAATATTTGATGCAATAATGCTTCATAAGGTAACTCACTTATGCGGTCCACCAACTATCTTGAACATTATTGCTAACGCGCCCACAAGTGAGCAAAGAAAAATTCCATGGCAGGTTAATGTTGTTGTAGCTGGTGCATTGTTAAACTCACAAGTTACCACTAAGGTTGGAGAATTAGGATTCAATGTGATTGATGGCTATGGTATGACTGAAGCGCTCGGTCCAGCCATTGTTAGGCCATTGAAGCTCAACTCAAGTTCAGGTTGCGAAGGGCTACACAACCTTTTGATTGAAGGGATTGATGTGAAAGATCCAAATACAATGAAAAGCGTACCATTGGATGGAAAAACCACAGGAGAAGTAATGTTTAGGAGCAATATTATGATGTCTGGATATCTTGGCAATACGGAAGCTACCCAAGAAGCATTTAAAGGTGGATGGTATCATACAGGAGATGTTGGAGTTAGGCATCCAAATGGTAGCATACAAATGAAGGATAGAGGAAGAGATATTATTGTTGTTAATGAAGGAGAGAGTATAAGTACGTTAGAGGTGGAAGCTGCTTTGTTAAGTTATCCAAAGGTTTTAGAGGCTGCAGTTGTTGGAAAACGTGACGGTGTTATGAAGGAGGCTTTGGTGCCTTGTGCATTTGTGAAATTAAAAGATGGATGTGATGCTAGTGGTGAAGAAATTATTGAGTTTTGTGGTGGCCAATTGCCAAACACCATGATTCCAAAGACTATTGTTTTTGGAGATTTGCCAGTCAATATAACTGGAAAGGTGCAAAAGTTTGTCCTAAGGGAGAAGGCCAATGCCATGACTATGAGTGTCGACCTTGCCAATTGCTAAAGGTTAGTCAATAAGTTTTTCTTGAAATAATTTTTCTTAATTATTGCTGTATTTTTCCACAGTATTTTTTTGGGGTAAATAAATCAAAGAATTTTATTGCTTAAAATAATATATATTACCTAAAAAACTATAAAAATTGCAGTTATGGAGCAAGAACTCCAAAATTTTGAAGGTTAGCAAATTTTGACAAAAATATATATACTATATACTTTTGTATATCTTAGTAACATTTTGTTGTAAAAAACAAAAATTAACTCTATTTCTTTCCTGTCATATATAAGAAACTGAGACACAAAAAGCCATTGTCTTAATTCTGCAAATCAAAACTTTGCCATTCTCGGAAAATTAATTGACTTCCTATGCCAGCTCAATCATCCTCTAAATAAAAATCTTATTCCATATTAAAATCTTTTTCCAAATTTCTATAGAAAATATATAGTAAAAATATAGGCAAAGGATAGTTTCATTTGAATGGCTATATAGAACACAAACAACCGTAACTTATAAATTTCATTTTTATAATTTTTGTTTAGTCAATAATTATTTTAAATTGCTAACCACACAATGAAACTCCATATAGGTATGAGAGGAGCTTTCAATAGAAGTTCACTCCAGGATACCTTGAAAGACATATACTGCATAGCTTCCTAAATAAATTTAACAGTGAAATACCCTAAATTAACTTTTCACAATATTACATCCTCATAATTCATGTTCAAGACAAAATTTTATTTGATAAAATTCTAGGCTTCAGGAATAGTTTCATAAAAAAGATCGAGTAGAGTTCGAGAATCATTCTTCCACAAGTTTGCTACTTTAGCATTGTAAGGAACATTAAAATCACGAACATTAATACCTGAAAATTTTTCAAGCAGAGAGACTTCATCAATTCATGGATCTGTCCAAAAACCAATATTCTTTCCATTACCTATTTTATACTCAACTAGCTTTTTCAACCTAATGGGATTCCTCAAGCTCCATGATGTATTATGTAATTTGGTAATGCCCCAATGAGTCAACTTTCTAAGCTTGTTTTTTGTAATCGAAATTGCTCATAAATTCTCTTTATCCTGTAACAACATCTATACTTGCTTTATAACAGTAGCTTGATTCCATCTTGCTACTGCATTAATTCCAAGACCTCCATACTTTTTAGTTCTATAAACTACAAACCAAGCAACCAAACTCTACTTTTTTCGTAAAATTTCTCTGTATTTTCTTTCTATTTCCCCTATAACAACCTCAAGAAGAAAGAAAACTTGACACCAATATAAATGTAGACTTACAAGGACTAAATTTATAAGTTGAAGCCTACCTATATAAAAGAGCACCTTAGTAGGTCCACTATTAATTCTCTAAGTATCTCTTCCAATCAAAGTTTGACAATAATCTTTCATGAGTTTGAAAAATATCAAAGGCGATCCCAAACACTTTATAGAAAAAAGACTAATTTGTTGAACCACATCACATTTAGCATCTGTTGTGTTTCACTTCATTTCCTACTTTATAGAAACACATTTGACCTTTTTCGAAGTTAAAATGCAAGTCAAAAACTTGTTGGAAGTAATTTGGAATCAACCTAAATTGAGAAATAAACTTCCAATCACTATGGCAAACAAGAAATAAATTATCAGCAAAAATAAGATGATTTAGTCTTTTTATATATATATATATATAACCATGACAAAATTTTTAGGAATTTTAACTTTAAAAAAATCTAGGAAAGGAACTACACACCTAACATAAATAAAATAGGAGACATAGGATCTCCTTATTGTAACCTTTTTCTTCCCAGAGGAAAAATTCTTCCATATTGCTATCACCACTATTGAAAACTTAATTGTTCTCACAAATACCATGATTAAGTTGATAAGGCTTCTATGGAACTAAAATCCCCATAAAACTTCTTCGAGAAAATCTTTATTAAATCATAGGGCTTCTTTAGGTCCACCTTTATAGTACATTTAGAGGTACTATGGCTCTTATGGTCATTATGAATTAATTCATGAGCTAGTAACACATTATCAAAAATATTTATCCCTCGCACAAATGTAGACTGGTTTGGGCTGATAAAAGTACCAATATGTTTACTTAATGTTATTTTAATAATTTTAGGAATACACTTCAAAAGCATATTGTAGTAGGCAATCGGTCGAACGTCATTTAAGTACTCTAGAGATAGAACTTTAAAGAGCTATGACATTCACTTGCCCCAATAACTTCTTAGAAATAAAAAAATTTCTTGTATAGCTTTAGTAATTCTACTATTCTCCAATTCTTCTAGAAAAATATACTGTTGAAACCATCAAGCCCAAAGCTTTTCCTTGAAATATAGCTACCCTAACCTTTTTTTTCTTTTTTAATGTAATAGTCTCATAAAACTCAAACTAGCGTCATTACTCAAAATAGGTATAGCTTGTAAAATTTTTAGATCACAATGACTTCTGTACTACACAGAACTACCTAGTAAATTTTGATAAAATTGAACAATAGCATCTTTGATTTCCATTTGATCCTCCATAAGGCTACCATCATTCCCCTTTTAGTTTTAAAATTTTGTTATACCCTTCTTTGCTTAACAATGTTGTGGAAATATATAGTATTACCATCCCTAGTTCAATCTACTTAATTCTAATCTACTTAATTCTTTATTTTGCCTCATTAGACCCTCCTCATGCCTAATAAGTGTTTGAAGTTGAAGAACCACAATAGCTTCTTCATATAATAAATGTTGATTAATAAGATCTATTTCTAGCTATAACTACATTTTTGTTCAAGTAAGTTCTTGATTTCTTGAACCTTAAGAAAAATATTAGCAAATTGCTCATTGTTCAAGGACTTGAAGATAAACTCTAATAGTTTAAATTCTTGAACACTGTAAAACATAACACAATCAAGGACTGAAGAAGACTAAACCTCACTAAAAGGTTGAGGAAATAAAGTGTATTGCATCCACAAATTAAGGAATTCAATTGGCTTAGCTCCAAAATTGCTATTGTTTCATATGGTGACCATTAAAGGAAAAAGTTTAGAAATTCTAGCTCCCACAGTTTTATACTCAACACTTTAGTAAACATTAAGCCTTTCAACATTCACCTCAACTTTGTCTATTTTTCTCCATATCCTAGCCTCTCCTTATTGACCATTAGTCCAAGTAAAATGGTAGTTGGACATTATTAATTATGTTATATTGCAGTAATATAAATAATTTTGAAATCTTCACTACTTTTATAAAGAGGATCAACACCACTTAAATTTTTATTGGAATCTAACAAAAGCATTAAAGTCTCTCATTATTACCCAAGGATGAGATATAGTATCATTAATATTCACAATGGCTTTTTGAAGAATTTTCCTCTCCTTACTCCTATTATCACTAATCCATAGTATAGTAGAATTGATCTGCCTCTAACTTAACTAAATAATGCATAAATTGACTACCCATATAAACAACTTCCACCTGCATATGATCAGGATTATAGAGAATCCAAATCCTCCCTAAGTTAACAGTTTGATTGTTAGTAAAAATCTTCCAATTCCTTAAACCAATACCTCTCTAGACCTTTTCCTATTATGAAACTTGATTATCTTTTCAATAATGCCCAAACTACTCGGCTTATTATTTGCAATCGAATGTCTAACTTCTAATTACTTTAAAATGTCATTAAAACCTCTTATATTTCATGCCTCTATCATTTACCCTTTTCATGGAGTTTCCATCCTTTATTCTCAGAAATACCCTCCAGTAGCTATTTACAACACCCAAAAAAAAAAAAAACTTGAGAGTTAGAAGCTGAAGTACTAGCATGAAGTTTAGTATGAGTTACCTCTAATATATTGAACTTATTATTACTAGTCACCTCTGTTTACCTCTATCTTTCACAATTATAGGAGAATGTTGAAACATTTCATTTGCATTGTCAATCCTCAATACCTCCCTTGACATTGCCTTATTAGAAAAAATGAAATCCCAAGAAGGAGACATTTTGGATCGCTTAAGCTGCCATACTTGCTTCTATTTTTATGTTTAATACAATCCTTAATAGGGCACCCAAATTGTTGATAATTCTTACATAAATTTAGTAAAATATTTAATATCTTGCTCAATTGACTGCCTATTTTCATCCTCTAAAGTCACTAAATGAGGAAAAGGCCTATGTAAATCAACCTCCACCAACCCCCTAGTATAATTAAGCCTAAATCTACTTCTTATTCATTGATCAGAGTATAAGGGAGTATCACACAGACTTGAAATGTGGTTAACGAGATCATTTGAACCAAATTCCTAGGGAATCCAGGAAATTAAATCTTAGATAAGAAGTTTATGCATCTCTGTTATGTCAAATTTCATTCAAGGGATCTATGATTTTAAGATGAATGGTAATTTGTCAAAAGTCAAAGGACGATTGCTCGAAACCTTGGATTTCCCTTCTTTATAATTAAAAATGAATAGAAATACATTGGAATCTATCAAACTGACTTATGGCTTAGACTTTTCCATCTATTAACTGCATAATTTTCAACCTTATAGAATCTCAGCTTGAGACCAAACACACTACACATAATAACGTACTTCCATTTATCTAGTTTTGATTTCAATTCATCTGAGTGAAAATAAACAATATAATTTCCTTAGGTCACAAATGAAGGAGAGAAAAAAAAAAAAGAATTTTAGCACTCTCACTTTGATTCCTATTAGAACTAAAGAGATTAAACTAGGATTTAAAGGGAACATATTAAGATAAATCGTTCACCACATCGTCCTTAATAATAGAATTTCTATTGGAACTTCAGAGTGGATCGAGGATATTACATTATTGGTCCTAATAGGCTCTAATTGCTCAACTTTACTTGAATTAAGAACATGAATAACCACTTCGAGATTCAACTTGCACACTAGCTGGAGTCTCTAGATCTACTTTATTAATAGATAAATTCTTCTCATTCTCATCAAATGCCTTATAAATCTCTGTTACAGTTTGTGATTAGAGCTGAGATCATATATTTGCTAATGGTTTCCTCACTTTCTGCTTAGCCATATGAGTTGCGCTTCACATCAATATAGCTAGATTTTTGTTTCCTTAATATTTTCCTACTATTCATTAGCTATTTACAAATTTAAACCTTAGAAATGATTGGTTAAAAGATATTTTTGAAATTTCATTTTAGAACATTAAAATCTTTAAAGGAGAAGTAGTATATGAGGATTTAAACTCTAACCTTTCAATGTATACGATGCAAATATTGAATCACCAACTATTGGGCATTGTTAGGATTCATGACTATTTTCATGGTGCTGGAATAAGAGTGCATTTTTAAAATTTTGAATGCTCAATCTATTAATATTTCCATCATAAGACATTTTCAAATAAATCAAAAAGGCATATTTATTATGATGTATGAAAGTTGGCCATGATTGGAAGAGCCTGCATTACATTTTTGTGACTAGAGTAAAAGACAACTTAACAAAAAAAAAAAAAAAAATCTATAAACAGGAAAAACTCTATTTTATGTGATAATATTATGAGTATTTTTCTTTGCTATGATTTTGTTTTGATACATTAGAAAGATTTGAAGGGCTATGAGATATAAACTCAATAGTTAAATTTTTAGCTGAATGATATATGAAGAAAATTTTACTAATTTATATGTAGAGGCTATAAATAGTTTGAGGCAGTTTTATTGAGATTTGATCATTTCAGGTCTTATCTTCTCGTAAAATAAGTTTAGAGATAACCGTTTAAATTATAAATTGACTTGAATTATCCGTATCCAATCAAAATGAATAAAAATTTCAAAGTGAATATTGAGTATTTTTCGAGTTTCAAGTGATGTTGTATGATTCGCAATTATGGCATTCTAAATAAAGAAAATATATTTTTATTTTGAAAATATTAAATATTTTTCTTCATTTAAATTTAAATAAATTAATGTAAAAGGCTAACAAGTTATAAAAGTGGCCAATAGGTTAATCAAGTTCGGATCATTTTGGAAGGTTTTAATTAGTCCATTGAGTCTAGATGAAAAAATAATTTTGGAACATTATTAGGACTCCATTAGATTTTGAATTAGGCCACTCAATAAAAAAAATATTATTTTAATTTTTTAAAGATAAATATTTTTGATAACTTAAATCATGCCAAATTTGATGCAAAATCTAACTTATCCTATTAGGGCAGGGAAAGCTATCAGGTTAGGATTGAATTATATTTGATTAGTGGTAGTCGCTTTTAATCAGATCCAAGTCAATTGAAAAAAATTTCATCCAATCTAACTTGAAATTGAAATAGATCTAAAATGACCCAATCAACCTAAATAACCTTATTTAAATTATTAAAATATTTAAATTTTATTTAAAAATAAAAATATTTTCTTTATTTTGAAAAGTTAAGATTATGAATGACCTAATCCAACTCAATTAAAAACTTGAAAATGACTCAATTTTTTTTTACTAATTGATCTAATGATCTAATCCGACTATCCCATAATCTGAAGTGAACATAACTTCATCCATTTGAAAAAGACATTATCTAAAATTTATCCAAACTGAAAATGACTCAAGATGAACCTATCCAATCTAACTTGTTTACCACCAGTAGATTTGACTCTAAAACTAATTAAGTCCATTAGAATTTCATTTGGTTTTGGATAAATTTAAATCAATTTTGATCTAGATTTAAATAATTTGAAATTATCACCTCTCATCATCTTTGAATGGATTAGCAAATCGGGTGGAATTAAAGATAATTTTGACTCATGATGCTTATTGGATTCAATTCTGCTTTACTTTTAGAGTTGCTTAAAATATGCTGGAAGTTAATTCAAATCTACAGAGTTTGAATTAACTTCTCAAATCCCATTAAAATATCTCATTTATAAACTTTAATAGTATGTTTATCAAGATTTGTTGGATTCATTATTTATTTAGATAGGACATAAACTAATTGTTTTCTTTTTTTTTTTTTTTAGTGATTTACTTTTATTTTAAAAATAGATGGGTTTAAATTAGAGATGACAAGTCATTTTCGGGTCGATATGATATCGGGTCGGGTTGTCGAGGTTCGGATGAGGTCGGGTCACCCATCAAGTCAAGCATGTAGAAAGGGATTTTGGGTCAGTTTCGAGTTTAATCTTAAGATTGATATTTTTTGGGTTGGATAATTTGTTATTCAATTTTTAAATATGCATTTGAAATTTTTTTTTTTATCATTTATTCAATATTTTCTCATAATTTGTTAAAAAAATAATAATTTTCTCTTAAAATTATTTTTAGTCAAATTTGATATAAAATAAAACTTGATTAAAAATTTATTTTTATTTAAATTCTTAATAAATTAAATATAATTTATTTTTGAAGTAAATTACTATATATAGTAGAAACAAGCAATTGAACTAAATCCATCTATAATTATATTCAAATCATATATCAAAATTTGAACTAATTTACATACATATAATGTTTAATGATAACAAATCACTAGTTATAAAATTTTTTTGTGTATTATAATAAAAAGCCATGTGATAAAATTAATTTTATCTTAATACATGAGTTTACGGTGATACAAATTAAAATTTCCATAATTATTATAAAATAAATAAACTTGTGGTAAATTTCTTTTATGTAGTAAATTATTTAAAAAATTATGGTAAAATTTTAGTTTATTGACCTAAAAAATTCAAATGTTTATGTGATTTGTAATGGTGTCCAAATTTTCAAATAAAGTCAATTATACTCTAATTTGACGAATTGATTTTAATTAAAACTCAAATCAAAATTAGAATTTAGTAAAATGTATATTTAGACTCAATTAACCTTTATACCTTTTCAATTAGTTCAACCAAATCCAAAATTAACTTTAGAGTTTAATTAATATGATATCTTTACTTTCATTCAATTTATTTTATTTTTACTTAATTAAATTTATTATTTACTTTTGTATGATGAATTTTAATTTTGTATTTACATTTAAAATTAAAAATTATAATTTATAATTCATAAAATCTTTCAATCTCTCATTTTTTCATGAAAATTCTCTCAATCTTCTTATATATTTTTTTTATTTTAAATAATAAAATTTTTAAACAATTTATAATAAAAACCTTCTAAAAAAGTATTAAAAAATCAAGTACATGAGATTAATTAAGATGATACTTTATTTTTATTCAATTTATCTCATTTTTGTTTAATTAAATTTATCATATATTTTCATATGATGAATTTTTCTAATTTTAAACTTATATTTAAAAAATAAAAATTTTAAAATTTCAATTTATAATTCATAAAATCTCTTAATCTCTCATTTAAAAAATTTCTTTCAATCTCTCCTTAAAAAATATAAACTATTTAAGCCATTTAAAATAAAATTTTTATAAAATATTTAAAAAATTAATTACATGAGCTTAATTAAGATGACACTTTTATTTTGTATTCAATTTAATCTTTTTTATACTTAATTATATTTATTATATATACATTTAAATGAGGAAATTGAATTTTATATATAAATCTATAAAATTTAAATTTTAAATTTATAATTCATAAGATCTTTCAATATATTATCTAAAATTTTTTTCTTTTAATCTCTCTTTAAAAATTTAATTTTTTATTTTAAGTAATAAATTATTTAAATCATTTAAAATAAAAACTTTAAGAAATATTTAAAAACTAATTACATGAGCTTAATTAAAATGATATTTTTTATTTTTATTCAATTTTATCTTATTTTTATTTTATTAAATTTATTACATACTTTTAAATGATAATTTTTATTTAAATTTGAAATTTTTAAAATTTTGAAATTTAAATTTATAAATTATAATCTCTCAATCTCTCATTTCAAAAATTTCTTTCAATCTCTCATTAAAAATTAATTTATATATTTTAAAAAATAAATTATTTAAATCATTTAAAATAAAATTTCTAAGAAATATTTAAAAAAGCAATTACATAACTTGAACCTGAATATTCTCATAAAATTTATCCTTGAAATAGAATTGAAGGATTTATTAGTTTATTATTTAAATTTATAATTAAAAACATGAAATTAAATATATATCAACTAAACTAAAAATAAAATTTTATATTTTTGTGAAAAATTATTTAAATTGTGTAAAAATAAAAATATTATTTTAGTACAATTTAAATTAAAATTAGAATCTAATTGAACTAATTGAAAAATATAAGAATGAATTGAGTCTAAATATATACTTTATCAAATTAGGGTGTAATTGTCTCAATTATAAACTTTAAATACAATTAAAAATTTGCTAAAAGATTTAAATATTTTCCGTTATTGAGCTCACAAATTTTAATTCGAAAATTTTTATTATAACAAATGAGCATCTAAGATAAATTATAATATAAACTCTTGTATCATAATATTTTGTCACAATTTATTGGTGTCAAATTTCTATTGTCTGCCAAATTAGATAAAAAAATAATATTGTCATAATAATATTTTGTAACTGTATTAAATAATTTTATAAAAATGATAAAATTATTTTATCACAATAAATAACTTTTATTTTTACTCAATTACTTGTTATTATAAAGAAAAAAGTGTAATTTGGGCACATGAAAAGGCAGAGTAAAATTAGAAAATTTATTAAAAATATCAACATATTTTAAAAATAAAATAAAATAAAATTTGAATTTGAATTTAATTAAATAATTTAAATATTTTTTTAAAATAAATTTATTTTTTATTTTAATTATTCTACTTTATATATATATATATATAGTAATAAAAAAAATTTTCTATCATCATCAGGTCAAATGGGTTGGGTCAACCCAATCAGGTCAGTTTTGATCCGACTTGTCGGGTTGACCCTTACTTGACCAAACTCTAAAATTTTCGAGTCATTTTAAGTTCAGACCATTTTAGGTATGCTCCTAGTTCAGATCACATTTTTTTTTAGTAGATTTAATTTGAATTTTCAATTCGTGTAAAAAATCCCACCTCTAGTTTAAATGTATTTTTAAGTCTGTTAGTGCTTCTAAAACGAGAGGTTACTCATTCCCTTTAGAAAATCTTCATTTTTTTTTTTTGTTCTTTTATCTTTTAAAGGCCTACTATCAGCCGTTCTCTTTGGCTGATAGTAGTATCATTTTCTTTTTTCCTTTTACTTTTTATCATTCATGATTCAATAATATATAGATTTATTATTCTTTTCGGTTAGATCTATCTTTCTTTGCAAAGGTATCTTTATTGGATGATCTTGAGATTTTATTTATTCCCATTTTGATGAATTTTTTATGTGCTTTTATTAATTTCTATCCCTTTTGATGAATCTATTTTATTTACATTATTTAATGGCCTGATTTTTTATTGATTGTGTAATATAAAGTGTAAATCCTACTTTTGATTATGAATTTACATTTGTTAGTGTCCATATCAATATTGTAGAAGGACCAAGAGAATGGAATAATAACTATTGTTTTTCTAAATTACAATCCAATCTTTCAAGATATTATTATTCTTATATAGTATTTATAGATTATCTTGAAATCACAGTAATGCAAGATTTAAAATGTTGATTTCATACTATTTTACTAATTAATGAAAGGCATCTTCCTTTTTTAGAAAGAAGGATATTTTTTTTTGTGAAATATAAAAAGTAGTAAAACTAATTCAATTCTATACGATTTTTGTGAAATTGAAAGCTTCACCTGACTACTTAGGGCTCAATGTGTGAAAGATTTGGGTAATTAAAGGTGTTTTGCACGTAGAAGAGGAAAAACCTTTGACTCGATTTGGTTTTGGGCCATAATCAGCCCTTCATAGGGACTAAAGAATTAATTAGGAAAATAAATTTTACTTTTTATGGGTTATTACTTTAGCGATCATATTGTTTTCCAAGCATCTACTTTGAAACCGAGTATGAGTAAAAATAAAGTATCAGATGTATGTGTTGTCCATACATGTTGGAGATGCATAATATATATATATATATATATATATATATATAAAACACACCATAACACTCTTTGTCCAACTCTCCTATCTCTTTTCTCACCATAGTTTCATCTTCATTAAGAGCATCTCGTTAAAGAAAAATTGTCTAGAAAATCATATTTAATGTCTCAAAAGATAAGGAGAAGGAGAAAGATCAAGCCGATAGTAAGTTGGAAAGCTAATGGCAGGACATTCACACTCTATCAAGAGTAGTAAATGTTACGACAAGTGAGGCGGCAGGAGGTTATAACTTCACTCAAAGGAAAAGGAGTATTTGATAAGTGTAGTCAGTTGCTGCAATGTCTCCAATAAAGATGAAAGACTCTGTTGCTTAGTGTTTTTCTCTCTAGATGATGGGAGATTAGTGACTTGCTAGTATATTGACATCCTAGTCGTCTCAAGAGTCATAGAAAACTACCGAGTGACGTGCTTACTAGGATAATGGAAGTGCAATTGATCGAATGATGATGAACATCTATAAGGCCCTTAGGCAAGAAATCCACTAGGTAAAACCTGACTAAATGTCATTGGTCAGCCTCAAAGAAAAACAGATTAAGGTAGTTGGGGTTGGCTGAATTAAATTTGGGGATAAGTTGATAAAGAATTTTGTAGCAAAGTTCATGTTCATAGGCCTACCTTTTAATTATAATGCAATTCTTAGTCGACCTACATTGTATGATATAGCTATAAACACTAATATTAGGGTGAATTCTATAATGACGGATATATTTAACGTGGTCTAATCCAATGGTGAATAATAGTTTCTATCTAATCCAATATTATTTAATTGTATTTAATCCAATGATGAATAATATTTTTTATCTAATACAACAATTAATTATTAATTACGATATTATAGTGTAATAACATAAACAACACTGTAGTATTCACCCTAATATTATATATCTAATCACGAAGATGTTAACTATGGATGCTAGATTCTTGCCTTGTCATGTCTACGAAATAGCTCTTGTGACAACACTTGTATTGATTTCTCAAGCAATAGGAGTACCTAAGGGAAACATAGGGAATCAACTTCATAAATGTTAAGGAGTCACCATCCAAATTTCTAGAAAAAATAAAATATTTGGACCATGAATTGGATATTTATATACAAACATCTAACATCTTCATTGCCTTGCCCAAGTCTATGGAATAGCTGTTGTGATAACATCTTTCTTGATTCTCAGGCAATAGGAGCTCGAGGGAAATAGAGGGAATCAACTCCTATATATATATATATAGGAGTTGATTCCCTCTAT
>CATIWR010343460.1:0-19082 GCA_949677035.1 Omphalea diandra
AATTTTCAAATTTGTGATCTTGTTTCACTGTCAAAAGATAAATTATTAATTTAAGAATCTTACAGATAATTCAAAAGATAAATTTACTTCATCCACTTAATTTATTCTACAAGATTTTACTTTTCAATGTACCAAAAAAAAAGTAAATTATATTTAAAATTTCATAAACTAAAGCATGAGCATATATATAAAAAAAAATGTTAAAGAAGGACTAATAAGATCTCACATCAAGAACTCAAGGGTAAGTCAATGACAATAATTGGACAATGAAACAGTAAGTCAAGCTTCAAAGAATATTTATTGTTTTATTTTATTTTATTTTATTCTTTTAAAATGTCATTTACAGGATTCAACCAAACATACAGGAAACATGAAACTTATCTCAGCTGAGGATCCCAAATATTGGACCTAAAATAGAAGCACTGATCCATAAAGCCCATCTTTTATTGGGCCAGCACTGATAGCTACAGGCATACCACGACAACTTATTTGGCTATTGTAGTCATTTCCACGCAGCATGAAAATTCTTGTTGAATCACGTTTTTCCTTTTGAAAATACTTCTACACTTCTTTATTTTTTTACTTTTTTCATATTTTCTTTTATAAATTTCTAAAAAATGTTATTTTCTATATTGTTTCCATTTTCATGCAATATAAAGTCGCTCTATTTAAATGTGCACGAAGGTCAAATTTGTGGAATGGGTGAAAACCAATGGATCAGCCCAACCCATGCCTGAAAGCCTCAAAAGAGAGTAACTGCAAGCCAGCCTAATGGGAAGATGTTCATCAGATATCTCTCCAACTAATTTTGACAATTCCATCTTCTAGATTCGTCAGCTAATTAGCTTGCAGTGAGTCCCACATAAATGATGAGCATCTTTTAAAAAAAATAAAATGAAATATCCATGCATCTCCTTTACATGCCCTACCCTCTCGAATTTAGCAGTCTCCACGCTGTAGTTATTATGGATTAATGGTTGTGGAGTTACGCTAATTATTAACTGGTCGTTGGCTTCCTTTTTTATAGAAGCCTTAAAAATTTAACAGTCTCAATCTCATTCTTCAGGATATTAAACCATGTTTAGGGTTGAACCCAAATAGCTACAAGCATATCATGACTACTTAGAGCTAGTTCAGCATTGAGTTTAGAAACTCAAAAAGCATGTTTAATATATATATAACAGATTTGCTTTTTTTTTTTTTTTTTTTTTTTATGTGTTTATTTTCCGGATTTGTAATATTTTCAATGGTTTTGACTCCTAATTACTAATCCAATATTTGCTTCTAAGTTTGCTATCTGTTATGAATTAATTATAAGAAATAACTTATATCTATTAAATCTAATATTATTGTCTAAGTATTGATCATTATTCTTTTTTTTATATTTTAAGAGTTATATATTTCATATTTTTATAATGAGAAAATATGCTAGTGGAATGAACTTTTATTTTTACTTCTCCTTACCTTTACAAGAGTTTTTTTATTTTTTTTTTTAAATTGATATCAAATGTTATTGGATTGCGTACTAATTTTGATACGGCCAATTGGTAATTTTTATATAAGAACGGTAACAAATTATATTATTTTTTTATATATGTATCAGTAGTTTTTAACCAAATAATATATGCAATTTTTTCATCTCACAGCAGTTTATAATTTAATTTATCAAATGGAAAATATGTTTTTACTATCCTTTTGCATTATGCGTTTCGCAGAATCAAACAGCAGAGCCAAATGATCTGTTTATTTAGCTGATGTAGTCACTTTATTTAAGTGCACATAGGTCCATCTTGAAAGGTGCTGAAAACCAACTGATTAGCCCTTCACGTGCGACAAATTATATCGTGAATTTTAGACCATGTAACATATTTAAAATGCATATATTTATACTGTCATTTATTTGTCATATGTGTGATATATGTTCATTACTTTATTAATAAATATTTATTAGCTGTTAGCATAATTGTCATAATATATAGTCTTTTATGTTTATCATTTTATTGAACAGTCAGACATAGTTTTTTATATTTACTATTTTATTAAACAATATTTCATTGATGTTCATTTAATTTTTAATCTAATATGATACATATAATTAAATTTTGTTAATATTTATGTTTATCATTTGTAGTCTATTAAATATTCGTCATCTGTTTAAATAATATAAAAATACATACTCATTATTTAGTATGAAAATATTTATTATTTGTGAACACTATGTTTATCAATTTTAGTCTTTATGTTAATTATGTTATGATATTTTATTAATATTCATGTTCATTAATTAGTGATGAAGTATTCATTATTTTTGTGTTATATTGGATCAAATGCATTAAAAAGCTTCATGCTCATTGATTAATATCAGTTCATTATTTGTATGCATAATATTCATCATTTTTAATTTTTATGTTCATTATTTTTTCATATAATATTGTACATGAGTTAATTTGTCCATTAAAAATATATAATATTCTTTCATAAAACTTGATGTTCATTACTTGGTACTTAGATGTTTATTATCTATAAGTATAATATTCATCATCTTTATTATTTTTTATGTAATATTAGACATGACTTAATTTGTCCACTAAACATATATAACCCTCTTTGATAAAATTTGATGTTCATTATTTATAAGTATAATATTCATCATCTATAATTTTCATGTTTATTATTTTTTATGTAATGTTGTATATGAATTGATTAATTTATTAAAAACATATAATCTTCTTTCAATATATTTATTGATAAATATTTGAATGTTTATTATATGCTTACACAATATTCATCTTTTATAGTTTCATGTTCATTTTAAAAAAATAAAACAATATTCATAATTTTAATTTAAAATATTTATCATTCAGAATTATTTATTAGTTAATTTTTAAATATTTATTATTTAGAATTATTTATTAATTAATTTTAAAATATTTATTTTTTAAACTAATATTCATAATTTAAATTGAAAATGTTTATCATTTAGAATTAGTGATTAGTTGATTTTAAAATATTTATCATTTAAAATTATTTATTAATTAATTTCAAAATATTTATTTATTTTTTACATGTGTGTAGAGTGCGGGATGGCATGTGATATCGATACCAAACCCATAACTCAAAGGCCGAAAAGATAATAACATAGACCAACTCAACTAAGGCAACCTAGCCTAATAAGTAAGAGTTTACACCATTTTTAAGTCTCAAGTACCCTCCATCCAACTTCACCTTTGCAGTGAGAGCTAAAAATAAAAAAGTGTAGCAATTGGCTCCCCCCCCACCCCAAAAAAAAAAAATAATAAAAAAAGAAGTGTAATGGGATAAAAACAGCAATTGATCACAACATAGTACATGGCCGTGTCTCACGAATTTAGCAGTCTCCACATCGCAGTTATGGACTAACGGTTGTGGAGTTACGCTAGTTGTTGGATGGTGGTTGGCTTCCTTTCCTTTTTTCTTCCTTTTACCCTCCTTAACTTTTGTTTTCTTTTTTAAAGCCATTTTCTTCCTTTAATTAGAACAGCCTCAATCCTAGTCCAATTTCTATTACGACTAAAACCCAATTATTCTCAAACAACCAACTTTGTCACTACTGCACAATTACAATATTTCATGATGCCACGTCCATAAGACCAGTACTATTTCTAAGTACGTCACTAACACATTCACCCCCTTCCACCACCATAATTAACATAAACAACCATGTCATGCATACCAAAGAAGCAAACAATGTGATATTAATTGCACTTGCCAGGAAAACTGCATATAAAATTACTAGGAAGCGGCATTAAATTATGACACAAACAATAAATTACACTACAATAATCACAATGTTTTCTCACACATTAGCATAAAATTACTAGCATTACAAATCCTCTCACTAATCATCTAAAACAAATCCCACATCGAAAACCCAACAGCGCACATAATCACGCTCGAACATAAATGTAGATAGATTAGCTCATAAATTAGATCATCTCCTGCAACGAGTGATCATGGAACAACCTCTGGTGTAAGGATTAACAGGTGTTCTATCCTTGAAGCAATTATGGGTGTAGTAAGATCTACCAGATCGTGGAGGACAAGGAATTCTATTAGCCGCAAGAGCCCCATATGATATATAGTTACGTACCCTTCTCCAAAACAAAGATCTACGCCCACCCACTTCATCTTCATCTTCCTCCTCTGAATCATACATGGACATTGGCATTATTGGCCACTCTAGCGCATCCACCATTACCTTCAGCCCTGTTTCTTCCATTTGTGCTTGGATTGTTGGGCTCCTGAGATCGAGACATAACACGGACAAGATCAAGAAAACTAGTAGTTTAGCCATGGAAGCTTCAAACAAGAGAAGTTGAAACTTCTAGTCTTGTTTGGTTCAGTGATGAAGAAGGGAAAAGGATTAAAGAGGGACGTGAGAGAAGGATGGGGACAAGAGCTCACATGAGCTGAGGGTTTTGATTGCTTTACAGCTGTGCTTCATCAATGCATCAACGGCCGCGTGCTGTGGTTTTCGTACTGGAGCGCGGAAATCATTGCCTGTGCTCGCTCCCATTGCGGTTTTTAAATGTGGCATGATATTAGTGGATATTGTGAGCCCGGTATGATCAGGTTTCTTCTAGTTTGCGCGATGGGTGATAAGACAGCGACGCATTCGGCGGATTGTCTTAAAAGACGCGGCTGGTCTAACATGTTGGGGCCCACCTCACTGCCATCTGCTAAATTATTTATGGGTAATTGCTTGTTTCAATATTTTTTCTCAATTCCTATGATCAATTCCTTTTTAAAATTCAGAAAGAAAATCTTTCAATCAATCTTAGAAACAGAATTGGCTCAACAGGAAAATCTTAGAAACGGAAAGGTTCTGTTTTAATCCAAGTACAAACAATCTCTAAAAGGGTTTTTTTTTCTTTTTTATTAAAACAGAAGTGTTATTTATTGTGTTTTAAATAGCATAATAAAATGATTAAAGCGGCTTTTAACATACAGTAATTTAAATTTGGATATTAGGAGGGGATGGGTTATCGTATTTAAATTGAGACTCTTGTACCATCAGTGAGTTGTATTTTTTTTTTGCTTGAAAGAATGAGTAAGTTGTAGTAGTTAAGTTGAGTATTCAGCTTGTTCAGCTTATTTAATCTAATTTATTATAACTAAATTATATATTTTAAAATTGAATTAAGTTAAATTTTTAAAAATTGAATAAAATAAATTGAAATTATATATCACAAATAAAACTAAATCAAATGCATATTAAGTATTATTATTTGATTAGATCAGTTTCAATTTTTATAATTTGATTTAGTTTTTTAGTAAATTTGATTTTTTATACAATAATTCAAATTGAAAATAAAAAATTAGAATTTTTAAATTAGAATTGAATCAAATTGACTGAGCAGTATGAAATCGATTAATTTATATTCCCTCCTATTTGGATTAGCTTTTATATGACTAAATGCAAATGCAAGAGAAACATTATCAAACTTTTCAGAAATAATGATATTAAGTATAGTGATAAGCATGGTATTATTGATTTTTTTGGTAACTTATATATTTGAACTACGAAACAACTCAACAAATAAATCGACAAAGAATGGAGAAATAGTTTTGAAATAACGGTGAGATATTAATAGTGAGAAAAATATGGTATATTTTTGAATGATAATATATATAAAGATACACAACTTATTAAAAATAGGATTTCAGTAACAATAATTTTTACTTTCTTCCTCATAATAAAAAATACAACGTGAATGAGCTCAAGTTCTTATGTTCATCGGGTTGTAGAAAGATAAAATATGTGTGTTCAAAGATGTTAAGGGTAGAATAATTAGGAGGTGTATAATTTAAATGCTCAAAGGGAACAGATTATTAAGAAATATATATATATAGACACACACTCACTCTTTTTTTATAAATTTAATTTTTGAAGAAAAAAAATCCACAGCATCTAAATAACCAAATTGAATCAAACCAAAAATTGGTTCAATTCAGGACAAATATTTTTTTATGTTGGTTCCAATTTTGATTCTTTCATTTTTCAAATAACTGATTTTTGGTTCGATTCCTGATAATTTCAAATAATCGATTCAAAATTGGGACCGATCAACCCTACTTGCAGGATAAGAAACACTCTGCTACTTTTATTTTTATTAATTCAGTTGAGTCTTGTAATAAACCTTCCATTAGATAAATTTCTCAATCTGATGTTTGGCATTATGGATTAGGTCATCTATCTAATGTTAGACTTTAGTTACTTCAGTTTGTTGACCCTACTATTTCTATTCCGTCTCATGTTCATTGTGATATTTGTCACTTTGATAAGTAAAGAAAACTATCTTTTCATGTAAGTACTTTAACATCTAATAAAGTTTTATTTGATTCATGTGGACATTTGGGGTCCTACACTTACAGCCACTATGCATGGTTACAAATATTTTCTTACTGTTGTTGATGATTTCTGTAGGTTTATATAGGTGCACTTAATGAAATCCAAAAGTAAGGCTCGAACTTTTGTTAAGGATTCCCATGCTTTCACTAAAACTCAGTTTCATACTAGAGTAAAGTGCATCAAAAGTGATAATTTCCTTGAGTTTGCTATGCCTGAGTTCTATGCTTCCTTAGGTATTGTCCATCAAACTACTTATATCTAAACACCCCAATAGAATAGTATGGTGGAGAGGAAACATAGCCACATTTTAAATGTGGCAAGAGCTTTTAAATTTCAAGCTTCTTTGCCTCTTCATTTTTGGGCTGATTGCATTTCTCATGCTGTTTATATTATTAATAAAACTCCCTCGTCATTTTTTTTTTCATAAAGCACCTTATGAGCTACTATGTGGTCATAAGTTTTCTTTTCACTCTCTTAAGGTGTTTGGTTGTTTGTGCTATGCCTTTACTATTTTCGAACTTTGATCTAAGTTTGATCGAAAGGCCTCCAAATGCATTTTCTTGGGTTTACCCTCCCATACCAAAGGTTATCGATTGTATAACCTTGACTCCAGACAAGTTTTTATCTCTAGAGATGTCGTCTTTTGTGAATCCCTCTTTCCTTATCAGTCTACCTTTAGTGTTTCAACTGATTCCTTTGTTGTACCAACATCTCTAGATTCTATGCCAAATCGTTCATTTCCTTCTTCTTCTTCTACACCCTCTTCTCTTTTTCCTTTCATAGCAAAAACTTTTCTTTCTCCATTCAACCTTCCTTCTCCACCTCTTAAACACTCCACCAGACTCACCAAATCTCCTACATACTTATAAGATTACACCTATAATCCCTTTGCTTCTCTTCCCCAGACCCATCTCACCACTACCTCTCCTTATTCTATCCAAAATGTTTTTTTTTGAGTCATTTATCCCCTACTAATAAGGTTTTCTCTGTTGTTATCCATTCCATTTCAAAACCCAAGTCCTATAATAAGGCATTAAACACCCTTATTGGCAAGAGGCAATGCCAGCTGAAATTACTGATTTGCAAAACAATAATACATATGAGCTCACCACCTTACCTCTTAGTAAACATCCTATTGGATGTAAATGGTTTTACAAGGTAAAATATAAAACTGATAGGACCTTAGAAAGATGCAAGGCAAGGCTAATGGCAAAGGAATAACATGGCCAAGATTATTTGGACACTTTTTCCCCTGTTGTAAAAATGGTAACCGTCAAAACTCTCTTGGCCATTGCAGTAGTAAAAGGGTGGCATTTGCATCAGCTTGATATTAACAATGCATTTCTCCATGGAGAATTGCATGAAGAGGGTTATATGCACTTACCTCTAGGTTTTTAGCACAAGTACCAAACCAAGTTTGTAAACTCGCCAAGTCCCTCTATCGCCTCAAATAGGCTAGTAGATAGTGGCATGCTAAGCTTACTTATGCTTTGCTTGCTCAAGGTTATCATGAAGCTGCTTTAAATTCCTCTCTCTTCACTAAATCTTGTGGCAACATTTTCATTGCATTGTTGGTGTATGTTGATGATGTTATTTTGGTAAGCGACAATCTAGCTCTGATCTCATATATTAAGAGTTACTTACCTGAGAAATTCCAGATTAAGGATCTTGGTGAGCTCAAGTACTTCTTGAGATTGGAGTGGCACGTTCCACGGATGGGATTAATCTTTGCCAAAAGAAGTATACTTTAGATTTGCTCACTAACACAGACTTTATAGACTCCAAACTAATGGCTTATCGTACGTCTTCTTCCTCCAAATTGTTTAAAGATGATAGTGCTCCTTACTTTGACATCACTGGTTATAAGAGATTAATTGGCAAATTGTTGTATCTCCTATTCAACATCTTTTGCAATTTTTGGATTGCCCTACTCAAAATCACATGCAAGCTGTTCATCGAGTTTTAAGATATTTGAAGAAGGCATCTAGCCAAGGCTTGCATTTTTCCTCTACTGGTTTGTTGCAATTGAAAGCCTTTGTTGATTCTGGTTGGGCTTCTTGCGCTGATACACAAAAATCTGTCAGTGGTTATTGTGTGTTTCTTGGCAATTCCTTAGTCTCCTTGAAGTCCAAGAAGCAACAAACTGTCTCTAGATCCTCTTCCGAAGCTGAATACAGGGATTTGGTAGCCTCCACTTATGAACTTCAATGGTTGCTCTTCCTCTTAGCCAACTTTCAAGTTCCTCATTCTTCTCTAACTCTCTTATACTGTGACAATCAGTCTGCACTCCACATCGCACATAATCCTATTTTTCCTGAGAGGACTAAACATGTCAGAATTGATTGTCACTTGACTTGTGAGAAAGTTGCAGCTAGTATTATTCATTTGGTTCCAATAACTTCTACTAATCAAATAGCAGATTGCTTCACTAAGCCCCTTCCCATTTTTGCCTTTGAAACATCTATTTTCAAACTGTGCATACAAAACTTGTATGCTTAAGGGAGGGGGGGGGGGGGTGGTGGTGCTAATACACGTATTTCAGTAAACGGCACAGGTCAACAACAACTCAACTATAGTCAACAACTCATTAGCTTGCACTTGTGCAACTATTTTCTTCAACTCAGCCTAAAAGCTTCAGCTAGCTTGATGATTGGTTGTATTTAATTGGTGAGAGCAGTTAGTTTATTACTTAGTTTGTTAAAGCCGTTAGTTAGTTAGCTAATGTTTTGCTAACCTCCTTCATTAAGGTTGTATAAATATTGATGATCACGACTAATAATACCAAGTCAATTTCATTCTCTTATTTTTCTCTTCTTAGATATTTTCCAATTCAACATGAGCTTGCACATATCTTATTTAATGTTGCTGTTGGTGTCTCTTGAAATAGACTTATTCACTCGTAGGTTGTTTGTAGTCATGTTTTTGTTTCTTATTTTGCTTATTTTATTATTTTGTTTAGTTTTAACCCTTCTTCTATATCCAAAAAAAAAAAAGTGATAAAAACTAGATTTTAAGATTCAAACAAAACTATTAAATCATAAGATATTTTTTCATATTATTAAAGTCTAATTTAATAAAAGGAATCTTTAAAATAATTTTACTTTCTTTTATTTCTCGACATGATATACTACTCATTTTCTTTTTTCTTCTACTTGTTTTATTAAATGGTAAAACATATTTATTATATCAAATAAATTAGTCTACATAGTATAACTGTTTAGCTCTAATTAAGGCTTATGTGTTTGATCGTTTTGTATTTTTATATAAAAGTGTGAAGATTTCTTAATTTAATTTCTTTATCTATTGATCAAAAAAATTCAAACATTTACGCCTTTTGACAATTATATTTAATTCTTTTAATTTTGATAAATTTAGCCAATTTTGTAAAAGTTTTGACACTTATAGCCAATTTGAGATTTTGGTCAAAATTAAATGACATAATCTTTGACATATTTTGTCCATCTAAGATTGAATTTTAAAATGATGTGTTCAGTGAGTTTTATTAGATTTAAAATTCAATTTTATATGTATGATATATCATAACTCATGTTATCTAATTTTTATCAAAATCTCAAATTGACTATGATTGTCAAAATTTTTACAAAATTGACTAAATTTACCAAAATTAAAAGAAAATTTAGATTTGTTTTTTTTACCAATTAAGCCTTATTAATATACTGAAAGTTTCAAAATTGTAGTGACAGTTGAAATGAGAAGAATAAATCTCATTGCGTTTTTCATGATCCACCAAACCTTTAATAAATAAAATGACCATTTCAGTTCAACTTAGAAATTATATAAATCATGTTAAACCCACTAACATAATGAAGGACTGGGAATCGAACAGAACATTGATGAAAGGCTTAGTTAATGCTGGCTTGATTTCAAGCAAATGTGGTCACATTTATCAGTGGCTGCTACAAACAAAGCAACCAACCCAACTTTGTCCTGAATAGTAAATGCCCAATTAGTATTTTGGAACATGGACGCCATTCATAGGCGTTAAAACATATACCCATTTAAGCATGCGTTATCAAAAAGTCAAGCCCTTCATATTCGTACTTTAGCCCAAACCAAAACAACTAGATGAGGCACAGATTCACAGGCGAAGTTTCTTCTTAGGTTTGGAATGAGGGCGGTTATTAATCTGCTAGTTCGGCTTGCCTAATAAAGAAACTAGGAGTTCTTCGATCTGCTCCTATATATATATGGGCTTCCCTTATATAGAATCACTTGCCATTTTAGAAGAATTGAGTTGGGTTTTTTCATTGCTACTAGACTGGAAGACTCGACACTAAAAACATGCAATTCCATCAATGAATAGCTACTTCACAGTATCCCAGCAGATTTGGTCTGCCATTGCCAATCCTGCACTTTAAAAAATATCATTATTTTATTTTTGTGCATACCTTTCCTCAAGAAATAGTAGAGTTCTGTTACTCATTGAATTAGTAGTTTATGGTTGAAGAGCTGACTTATAGTGTTATTGGGCCAATTTATTGGTAAAATGTCTATTTTATAGCATTGAATATCAAATATTTAAATTGCAATGATTACTTTAATTTTATTTTGTTTTTATCTTTTTAAGTTTGATTTTTGGTGTCAGCATTTAGAAAATTTCAAAATTTTTCACAGAAAGTAATATAAAAAAATCGAGATTAAAGTTCAAATTTTGCTGGCTCCATCCCTTTAAATACTGCAAAAGCGAATAGAGTCAGCAGTTTAGCAAACAAAATAACAAATGATTTATTCAGTCCTCAAACTCATTTTTCAGACTTGAAATTCCAATTGATTTGGTATTCTTGGATTCCTTTGTATTCTTATTTAAGGATTGGACAAAAACTATGACATGTATTTGGTGTTATGTGCATTAATGCTGATCAGCAGTGTGCATTACAGAATTTCACAAGAAACCATGATGACAACTAATGAGGTAAACTCAATCATTACTCAGTATAACAATCTCACCTCTTTATTGTCCGTTTATTTATTTGTTTTTATTTTTACACAGATTCCTTTGTGCCAGAGAACCAGCCAAATGCCACAGGAAACTGCCATATTATTCCAGTTCCAAATGGATGAATAGCTTCTTCTAAATTAAAACAAAAATACAAATTAATATTGACTTAAATGATGAGAGACCGTGCCTTCTTTTGTATTTGAATTTAGTATTTTCGTACGCTTTTAAATATGAGACTAATTTTATTGAAAATCCTATTCAAATCAAGAGGTTTTTTGTGTTAAAATCTTTCTCTCAATAAGTACGATGCGAAGATTCCTAACTTGGGATTTTATCAAAAAAAATATCTTAAAACTCAACTAGTTTAATCATTGAATTAATACTATATTGATAAAGTATATTCTCTTTTATTATCTTGATTGCAAATACTTTGAAAAACTATAAAAAATAATTTTATGTTAATTTCAAGTCTAGATAAAAAAACTATTTCAACCTATCTTGAAATAAAAATACGCTATATAAAATCTAAGAACCACTTATCATATATATATATATATATTTTAACAAAGAAAAAACTTATCCTTTCCAATTGGACTAAACAGAGCTGGTGCATGTAAGTATTAATTTCGGGAGCTGTAGTTTTTGATGAAAGTGCACCGTCAGTGTTGTCTTTTGCTAGCTTTACAATTTGCAGGGTTGACACAATATTGCATTTATGAAACCAAACTGTCACTCTCTCCCCATATATGCATATATAGTACTTTCCAAGAGGGTTGAATTTAGAGCTCGTGCGCACCCTATAATTGCACCACTCACGGCCATAGTATCAATGATAGGGTCACCACCACCACCCCTATATATATTTATATACGTATATGTAGCTTTTGTGGGAAGTGAAAAAAAAGAATGAAGAAGAAAGGTGTTCTTTTCTTCAGTACTGTACTAATGGTTGATTACAAGAGAAATAAAAGGGAGACAACCTGAAAAGAAGTTGTTCTACTGTGGGTATTGGTTTGTCCCTTTGAAGTAACTTATTATAGAGGGTGAAGATTATCATATTGAAGGGAAAGGGACCACATTCTGAGAAATTTGCAATTATCTCACTATAGCAATAAAATATAATATCATAAATAGTTTTCTCTCAATTTTATATTGTTATATATTATTCAGTAAATTGGAATATCATTAGAATTTACACCTATAATTTATCATAATTTTCTTCAAAAAATATATATCTTTTTTAACTTTTATATATTTTTATATAACATTATGATCACACATTAACTGATGATGTTCGATGATTTGTTAAGATGATTTCTATATCACCAACAATTATGACTCATTCTTTAATTGTTCCATATTCGTTTTCTATTTATTAGGCCTATTGGAGGGTTTATGAAACGGAATGAGTAGTAGCTACAGCTTTATTTTGAGTATACTCAGGATTCTGAGGATAAATAGTAATTATATCTCTCTAGTGAGTTCTATTTCCATTCGAAGCGACCACGTGCATCTCTTAAATCTTTATGCTGTGAAGATAAGGAGGGTCTTGGGCTGATGGTAATAATAATACAAAGGAAAGGGAAAGAACAAGTGAACAACCCACCACCCTCACAAACAGCCCTGCTTTACATTTTGGATTCTTTCTTATTTGGTTGGGATGCTTTTAGGGAAGAACATGTTCCCTTATTTGAATCAACTTCTTAAATATATAAGAAAATACTCTGTAATTACCTCCAGTGGGTTATCCAAAGATATGTATCTATAAATATACATAATAATATAGTGCTCGAATGTTTGCTTTGCATCTCAAATTCTAGTAAGAGTTATACTACATAGTCATCAGTTTTGTATAGCATGTTATCCCATCTGATGTAACACTTACTATTTACTAATAATTTTCAGATAATGTTTCAAATATTAATACCACTTAAATATTTAAATCATAAAAAAAGATTATTTAAATAATTTAACTATAAAATGAATTAACCGATAATATAAAATTGAAAGATTGTGTAGGATTTCCTCGCGGTAACTATGGCTGTTATAACCAAATAAATTAAATCATGATTTAAGGAGATAACTGCTGGCTATTGTTAAGTGACGTTCTTTTGTGAAGTGTTGAACTAAATTCTTCCATGAGAACCGAAAGGCGCCTCACTCACAGAACTGAAAGTCAATTAACCAGCTAGCTAGCAGCTAAGAAATTTCTCAGTACAAAAAAAATGATCAGCTTCTGTACTTGCTAAAGGCCGGATAGAGTCGCTATCAACTCCTAATCTGCTTTAAAAAGCGTGCCAAAGGAGCAGTGCGAGACCCAGCGTCAGTTTACGCAGCATATAGTAGTGTAGTAGGTCCCTAATGATCCTCAACCCTAATCATGATCACTGTTTAAAATTCTAGCTACAGCATCTGCCACCACCGGAATTCTCCACCTCCAAAACTGCGGATGTAGAGTCATTCAGCAAACCAAAGTGGGATGGCTTTACACAGTTTATTTTTTGTTAACTTTATTTTAATTGAAATTCAAACTTTAATATCATAATTTTAAAAATTATTTAAATATTACTAATTACAAATTTTATTAGTTATGTTCTCTTAATTTTGATAATTAACTAAATTTTGATCAAAATTTAGATTTATAATCTAATAATTTTGATCAAGACTCAAGTAACACTAAGAAAAATGCTTACAAACCCAATTGCTTAGGTTGATTTTGCTTTTTGAGATTGATAAAATCATGGGTCTAGGGTGGTTGCTCTTCTGACAAATGTCATGTGATTGTGGGGTTTTAAAGGGCTTTTTTTTAGGGCAAAAAATTTTTTTAAAAAAACTCTTAGTAAGGCAAAGCAAAAGAATAGCACTTGTGCACAGTTGCACTCAAAGATGAAAAGCACTTATTAAAGGGCCATAAGAGAGTCTCAATAGTCTCAAAGTGGTTCGTGCACCAGCACCCTTTAATCTGAGCCCTCCACTGTGGGGGCCTAAATCCATGAAAGGTCTATTTACCATTGATTTTTTCTACTTGTAGTTTCCATCATTAGTAAAGATCAGATGGCTGTTAACTATAGAACATGTTTAGGGTTAGCCTCACATAATGGGCAGTCACTATCGAAAATCATAAATTCATCATAAATGAGCTAAGACTCTTCCCTCAGTGTGTCAACTTTGCATGAATAAAATATTGAAAACAAGTTGCTATATAATGCCTTCCCATTTCTGTAACCCTACTGAAATTGGTGATATGGGTTTTCTGATATAATCTTGCACTTTCCATCTCCTATGTACCCTACTTTTCTACTGCTTTTCCATATCTCTTTTTATCCCTGCAACCCAAAATAAAAAATAAAAAATAAAAAACTGAAACTTCTCTCTTCTTCTCTTCTCTCATCAGCTCCTCCATACCTCTGTTACTCATCAATCTTCCAGTTCTTATCGAGCCCATTCCTCTTCTCCATCCCTCGTATATACACAGATTTTTTTTCCTGAAATCTTGGGGGTGAAAATACCGTTTGCTTAAAATCATATGATGAATGTTGACTTGATGAAATCATCATCCTCCTCATCATCCGGAGATCCAGAACAGATGGACATGATGACAATGATGATGCAAATGGAAAAGCTTCCTGATTTCTGTACTGACCCTTTCCACAATTCTTCTACTTCTACTCTTCAAGAAGTCCATTACCCTAATGCAAATCCCACTTCCATTATGACCTCTTCACCACATCCTATTTATCATCATAACCCATTTGTGGCTCCTCCATTTCAAGAACCTGCTATAATGGCACCACCTAATTCTCTCCAATCAAACATCCAATCAAAAATGGTCACTACTGCTACCACTAGGTTCAAGTATCCACCTCCATTTTCAAATGCAAACTCATTCTTGATCTCAATGGAGAAGAAGAACTCAACCGCTGCAATTAGAGAGATGATCTTTCGTATAGCAGCAATGCAACCAATCCACATAGACCCAGAATCGATAAAGCCACCAAAAAGAAGAAATGTCAAGATATCTAAAGATCCACAGAGCGTAGCAGCAAGGCATAGAAGGGAAAGAATAAGCGAGAGGATAAGGATTCTTCAAAGACTAGTACCAGGAGGAACAAAAATGGACACTGCTTCTATGTTAGATGAGGCGATACATTATGTCAAGTTCTTGAAGAAACAGGTGCAATCTTTAGAACAAGCTGGGGCTAATAGACCCATTAGTGGTTTTCCATTTTCTGGACTCGCAATGCCTAACATAGGTTACTCTTCTTTGGTGAAGAATTGTCAGCCTGCTCCAAATATGGGGGGATCAATGCAGATGATGAGATGAGAGAGAGAAAGAGTGAGAGGATCGAGAATTAATTAATTGAAGAGTTTATTATATAATTAGTTATGTGTACCAATAGTGATGGTTTTGGAGCTTCTAAACTAATTAAGATTATTAAGTTGTTATATATAGTACTTATTTTCTGTTGTGTATTAGATAATTTAAGCCTTGTTTAAACATTTTTGTCGAAAATGTGCACAAGATTCATATCTATGACTTTGAATAGTTATCATACTTAGGTATGCAAAACCAAGAAATAATTTTTATATATTTTTTGTTATTTTTTTTTATTAATTTGGCTCCGATGGAGGTATTTTTTTTCCTTTTTCTTTTTCCCACCTTTTCTGTTTCTTCTCATAAATTCTTGACTTCTATTTTTTTTAGGAGCTTTCTTTTTCATTTTTTTTGACCTCATAGAACGTAGACTGGATTGGTATTATATATAGCCGTTGTTTCTATATTATAACTACTAGTATAGAATTTGCATACAGTTAGGCAGTTTGACTATTAGATTATATGTATGATTATGAGATCCTAAATTAATATGTTATCTTATTTAGAATAAGGTAGTTGAAGCTAGCTAACTTTGGGTTTTTTTTTCATATAATTAAATAATTTATTTTCAATTTCGCGCTGTTAAAGATAGAAATTATTCATGCACAAAGGCGATTATTTATTCAGTATTTTAAATCATAAAATATATTTTGCATCTAATGACTATGCCCGAAAGAGAGAAAAGGCAAAATTAAAGTTTGCCTCAACATATATATTTTGTGACTAGTGCCTATGCATGGAAGGGAAATTGCTGTAAGTTATGAACGTTTTATCATAATATCAATGAACTCACTACAAATTTGAATTCGCCAAAAAAAAAAAAAACTAAATTCTATATGTTTGCCAAGAATTTTTACTGATTGAACAAAAATATAAATACACTTAGAAAATAAAATTTCAGAATTCAATCACACCCAAAAAATTCGTTAAAGTTGCATGACATGTTGTAGTTAATCAATAATCATGCATGCATTCAAATACTTTTAATCATGCATGCATTCAAATACTTTTATGTTAAAGTATTTGGACTTGATAAAGTCATTTGCTAAATTTGCCTATTTAGAGGTTTCTGGATTTAGCTAGGCCTTTTGGACAAACCAAGATTAATTCCCTACACTATATATGTTGCTACTAGACCTTTATTGTCAGTCCATCAATGCATGCTTGATTGGGCTAATTCTTTAACCCTAATCTAGTTTACATTTTTTTTTCTTTTTATTTTCTTAGTAGAAAATATAAGATTAATAAGATCTAGTTTTTGAGTTGTTAATTAATTAGAATCCTTAATTATTTTAGATAAAAGCGAAACATTTTAATTTGTTAAAATAAAACGTCAAGAACTTCTAACATAATAAAATTATATAAAAAAATTATGTTATACGAAAACCAATCGATGATTTAAAATAATAAAAGCAAAGGATAAATTAATATTTATATTTATGTAATTATGAGTATACTTATAATAGCTTCATATGTGCAATTATGAATGACTTTCGTTTTTCTAATTAGCTTAATGTACAACTTAAAATGCTACACCAGTAGCTAAGTATTTTGTGGCACTTCATGCATTAAATTCACACTTAAACAGCAACATCTTCACCTATAATGACATGATGACACTGAATAAAATTGATATAACAACATTTTATCCTCTGTTTTATTGCATAACAATTCATTTCTATTTCTCCAACGAGGTTATGAAATTAAACAATTGTCTTATAACATTCCGTCTCCCAATTTTTGTACCAGTTAAATGGAAGAAAAAAGAGGAATGAAATGTAAAGTTCAATTAAGCTCTCCTAGCTAACAAAAGAACACATGAAACTTTGAACCAAAATTTCTTTTTCATTCACATATAAGGTGAGTCTCATTTTACATATGAGATTCATTTTAATTTTAATTTTAATATATCTACATTACATGAAAGTTATTATTGTAGAGAATAATGAATTTGTTATTTATTACTGAAAGCAATTTGTCTATTTATACATGTGATGTGATAAATACAAAATAAATTAGATAAGAGATAAGTACAAAGTAAATGAGATAAGAGATAAATACAAAGTAAATGAGATAAGGGATAAATACAAATAAATATAAAGTAAAGGGGATAAGAGATAAATACAAAGTAAATGCGATAAATACAAAGTAAAACAAATAGATATCCATAACACCCCCCTTCAAGCTAATGGCGGGCGAGGGATCAAGCGAAATTTGCTGCGCAAAAATAGAAACCATGCAATAGACAGAGACTTGGTGAGTATGTTAGCAACTTGGTCTTCAATGGCAATGAATCGAATTCTAAGTTGACCTGCTGCAACACGTTCACGTACAAAGTGGTAGTCAAGCTCAATGTGTTTCGGTTGAGCATGAAACACAGGATTGGAGGTATGTGAGGAAGTCCTGTGCAACACTATTCATGTGGTGGAGAATAATCAGTAAGGTCGACTAGAAGGTTAAGACCAAGAATGGATGAGGATAGAGGTTGATGGGAGAAGATGAGGATGGAGGAGAATGAGAAGGAGATGAGGACGAAAAAGGGATAAGAGCAAGAGTGTTTCGATTATGGTTGGATTGAGGTAGAGATGAAGAGGATTGAGATGATGAAGCAGAATTTGAATTGTGATTAAGATTAGGATTAAGATGAGAAGGAGGGAAAGATGGATTTGATGAGAATGATCTTGAAGTTAGATTAAAATTAAGAGAAGTAGTTGAAAGATTAAGATTAGGATGAGAAGTGGTACTACCAATATTACGATACACCACAACATTAAACTCAGAAGCACGACGACAACTAATTCATCAGCAAGCGATTTGGCACTTTGAAGATACTGAGACATGACCAAATCATTTTTCTTGAGTTCTTGCAACTCAATGTGGAGCTGAAGCTGCCGATTGTGAGAGATAGCGCCAAAAGTACTGGTGAGTGTAAACCAAACCTCCTGAGAGGATGTCATACCAATGATATATGGATAGATCTCCTCTGATAGAGAAGAAAATAATCAACAAAAAAGCATTTGGTCCTTCTAAAACCACTACTGATATGCAGGATTAACGATTGTTTCAAAAGAGTTTTCGAGATTGGCTATGGTGGGGGCAGGTTTGGGAGTTGTTCCATCGACGAATCCCATTAGGTTTTTTTTTTATAGTCAAGTAAGGGAAAAAATTGGATTTTCCAAGTAAAATAATTCTTGCTTGTAAGTTTGATAGAGAAGGTATGAGAGGTGGTGGTGGGCGAATTGAAAGTAGAAGAAAAAGCCATGATAAAACTCTGATACCATGTCGAGAATAATGAATTTGTTATTTATTACTGAAGACAATTTGCCTATTTATACATGTGATGTGATAAATACAAA
>CATIWR010343470.1:0-23564 GCA_949677035.1 Omphalea diandra
TATATATATATATATATATATATATATATATATATTCATATTTCACCTTTGTATTTTAAATATAAAAATTTGTGTATACTAGAGTGGTTTAATATGTGTATATGTTTAATTCAATAGGGAAGGAACAAGGATTAAAGGAAAAGTTAATCTTTTTTTTTTTAAAGAATAATGAAGATTGTCTTTAAAGGAATATTACTTTTATTAATTAGTAGAATAATATAATATTAAGATATTGAATTTTATATTATTGTAATTTCTTAAATGAAATTTTAAGATAGTACATAGATATCAATAATAAGAGTAATAATTTCAGCTTGGATTGTACTTGATAATAACCGGTGGCCATTGTTAGACTTTTTGGTCTTTCTATAAGATCAATTTGGATATTAGCAAATATAAATTTATTATCAAATATAAGATTTGAATTTCACATTTTATTATCAATTATAAATCAAGTTACCAAATAATACAAATAAAATAAATTCATCTAAAAAAGCTAAAAACTATAAGTACACAAAATCTATCAAAATAGTGACAAATAAAATATCAAAATCATTTAACAAAAAAGACAGATATGAGAAGAAAAATCAAACCTACTAAAAAAGAATACATTGAAGTATTATTAGATCATTAAAAATAAGAAAAAAGAAAAAGAAAAAGAAAAAATCGCTGCCAATCTAAGAAAATGACTGATTATGACTCTTGAAGAATCAAGAAGAAGATAGATTAGAAAAGAGAAAAAAAAAAGTGAAAAGTTTCTAAAGAGAGAGAATAAAAAATCTCTCTTCAAAATCATGTTATCATACTGATTATATGTTTTTCAATAATTTTTTATTTTTATTAATAGCACATATTTCTATAAAAAAATAGTGTTATAACACAATTAGAACTGAAATTTATCTTCTACACTAAATCAAATTTGAGATGGCGGCTAATAACATCATCAATAAATTAAAATAATTGATTTCAAATTATAAAATTCTTAGAAATAAGGGACATTCTATATAACAATTCTGATAAAATAACTTTTATTAACACGAGACAAAACAAAAAAGATAAAATAACTAAAAATTAAGGAAATAAAATAATATTATCTTTTCTATTGAAAACACTAAAAAAATAATTAAGAAAAACATATCACCTATAAAATATATCAACAATAGCTAGAAAATAGCAAAAAAAAAAAAATTATATTCAAAAAGAAAAAAAAAAAAGATACTGCTAGAGAAAATTTCATGTATTGGTTTTTTCTAAAAAAAAGATAATTGATATTGCTTTTTTTGAAATAAAAATAATTGAGAAAAGAGTTAATCTCTTTATCTAATCTATTTAATTACTTGGAATAGAGTGGGAAAGAGAGAGAGAGAGATCTTCTCTCCACCTACGATGGATGCATATTGAAGGGGTGAAAAGAATAATAATTTATTTTTTGAATTTTTTGTTAATTATCTATTACAAAAAAATAAAAAAGTTAATTAAGTTTTAATTGCATCTACATTAGCATGGTAAGAATTTCAAGATAAAGGACAATAACTATATCTTATTAAGAAGTTCAAAGTTGATTTCTGAAGGGTTAGTTTAGTAGATTGATATAGGTTTTGTGTTGTGAATCACATTATTTGAAATATAATTTCTTAATGGACATAACCCATGTCAAATGCTATCATAACTGATAGCGTTGGTATTGCCGAATGCTCTAAGAAAAGACAATTGTTCCTCACACGATGCTCCTTAGAAAGACAGATTATGGAAGATAGTCTTATAACCAAACAGTGAAGAATTGAACAGGTGTAGATTGAACAAGAAAATATTGGAGCAACTAGAATACCTGAACATTTGAATGGTTGCATAGTTTAGAATTTTCACTAATGGATGAATAGAGATAACATTCAAATTAGACAGAACTTTATCAAATTTTTTAAAGTAGTAAAAATTTGAAAAAAATCGATGAGAAATAGGGATATAAATAATCTTTGATATACTTTTAAGATACGTTTTTGCAAAAGTTTTTATTATTACTTATTTTCATTCTAAAACTCTCATTTTTCTTTAACTTTCAAACTCTCACTAACTATTGGAGTGAATGTGCAAAACACAGTTTTTTTAACTCACACTGTTCATCCTTAGCAAGTTGTTTACCCTCTTTAAAGATCAAAAGACCATCAATAATAAAGGCTAGTTTTCTAAAAGAATATTGAAATTGGCTTTTCTATCATTGTTTTTTTTATTTTAATTTTATTTATAAATTATTGATTTGTTTCAATTACATGTAATGAGTATATTACTATGCATATTATGTGAAACTAAATGAAATCAAATATTAAAAAAAAACAGGAAAAATGGATTTCATATTTTTTATATTAATATTATGTTTAAGTACTTGCAATTCATATAGGTTGACCCAAATATAAATATAATATTTTTTGAAAAAAAAAAAATTCAGAGGAAGAAGTTACATATTATTCAGGTTGAAATAATGATAAATTCATTTTTTAAAAATATTTTTATCTTTAGAAGTTACATATTATTCAAGTTGAAATCATGATAAATTCATTTTTTTTTAAAATATTTTTATCTTTAAAAAAAAAGTTCTAGTGAAGTCTTCAAGGTGAAAATTTGGAGGTCGTAATTTCGTACGATGAATCATATACGCTACCCAATTATTGACCTTTATCACTTGATAAGTTTGGTCCCCAAAAATGTTACGTAATGATTTGTGAAACTAGCTGGCACCCATCTAATCAACATTCATCCTTTTCAATAATTTCATAACTACTACCCAAAGGAATCAAAAGAACCCTATCATTAGATAATATAAGTCAAGGCAACCCTAATGCATGGATTTGATATATATATATATATATATATGGTAACTTTCCTGCTATTATTACATGTTAGCATTTTAATTGAAAAGTAATTCCTATTGTTATTGTTATTCTAGGTCAGAATTCGAATCTTACCGATCTTAATTTCTCCTCTCTAATACTCAAAAGAAAAATATTTTAGTTAGAAAGTATGTTTTTTTAATTTGTATACAAGTCAGAAAATCAATCTTTACGATTTTCTCACATGCATACTCTTGTTTGGGTGCCAAGAAAATGCAATAAACTAAGAGATTATGATCCTATGTTTAGTTGTACTTCTAATCATAAAACCAACCATGCATAGAGCCCCTAAATCATGATTTTGTTGAAAAGAATAAACAATAACCACCATATGTATACAGACACAAAACATATGTTACATATATATTACAAAAAAAAAAAAAGAAAGGGTTTTAGGTGTGTGTACAGAAAAATTCATCTGGCAAAATCATCATCAGCCATCATATGACAACAATGTTTCCCAATATTATAATCATATTAACAATCATGGAATCATATTATTATGTCATTTTCTTGGATAACTTAGGATACTCTAATATTTTTAATTACTTTTTTAGTTTATTTGTGAAGATAAATTAAACAATTTTTTTTTAAGCAAAAGGGTTCTTGATTCTGTAAAGCCAAGAAATAGCTGACATCTGCCTTAATTTCCATCAAAGTTTGGCCATTAGTGTGAGGTACTTTAGATGGAAGAAAGTGATGGGAGCATGCATAAGCAAAGCTGTGAAAAAAGTTTGTTAGCTGTTAAAATTCAAATTCAGAATTATTATTAGATGGAAAGAAAGAAGGAAAAAAAAAATGTCAATATATTGAAATCTCAAATTATCTAGATGGGTACACTTGCTGATATAGGAGACTTTAACCTTAGGAAAAGATATATTTTATAACAATTGATTTCAATATTTTTCATATATGAATCATTGAGTAATTAAGTAAAACTATTTAAATCTTTATAAATGGGAATCATAATATTTCTTCTCTCATGATACAATTATGAGACATGTGAATATTAAGATGAGATTAATTGCACAATCACGTATCCTTTATTCATAATTTTTTTTGATTAATCTGTGAGACTTTATTTGAAAATTTAAATTTTAAAATAATTTAAATAAAATGAAATTTATTTTAATAATTTTGTATTTATAAATTTATATTTAGAAATACAAAAATTAAAATATTATATTAATAATTTCATCAATTTAAAATTTATATTAAACGAATAAATTTTATTAAATAAAAATGAATTATTTTCTCTTTTATAAAAATTCTTAGCGTTTTAGTATTGTTGCTTGTAGTGTGCTATATCCAAATTTGGTGCGGACTATTGAAAGAGTTAGATAGCTAATGATTTAATTAAACTGCCCAAAAAAGGGATCCAATAATGTAAGCTTTGGACCGTTGCCTGCTTATGGCTACTTCTCCTTTGGCCTAAATGACCGTTGTAGAGGCCTAATTTATGTAACCTCCAACAAACCGTTGTTTTTTGAGTTATAATTGAAAAAAACGGAATTAGAACTCAACATTTAATTCAAGTCGAGATATATATTTACTGTTAAACTAAATTTGTCGATGCCGACAAATTGTTGTATTTCAATTTTATATTATAAATAATAATTTTATTAATATATATAATTTTTTATTATTTTAAATAATTAATAAATTAGATATATAATTTAGTATTTTAAATAATAATGTTATAATATAATAATATATATACTACTATAAAATTTATCCACATTTTATTACAAAACTTCAAGTAGTTATCTCGAGAACATACTAAGGTCAATAACATCGCTATTAGACTAACAATCGAATGCTTTTCTCATATAATATATATATATATATAAAGATAAAATGTTCAAATTTTAAATAGTCTTTTAGATTTCTGATGTTATAAATTTAAATATTTACACTTAAAATAAAAATATATAAAATAATAAATAATTATATGTCATTATATTATTAATTTAATACAACATAAAATGTAAATATTTGTTTCATATTATAAAAAGGAAAAATAAAAGGCAAAAAATTAGTGTTAATTTAATATACAAACACTCCTTAATTAACCACACTCCCCATAAATACCCCCTCAACACTCACCTCTAATACACACAGTCTTCTCTTTCTTTCTCTCCTTGCTACAGCAAAACCTCACTAATCAAGAAAAAGAAACCATGGCAAAGGATGTTGAAGTTGCAGAGACTACAGGAGGAGAGTTTTCAGCCAAAGACTACCATGACCCACCACCAGCACCATTGATAGATGTTGAAGAACTTGGAAAATGGTCCTTATATAGAGCTCTTATTGCAGAGTTCGTAGCTACTCTTCTTTTCCTTTATATCACAGTCTTGACTGTGATTGGATACAACAGCCAAACTGATTCTGCCAAGAATACTGATGCTGCTTGTGGTGGTGTTGGTATTCTTGGTATTGCTTGGGCCTTTGGTGGCATGATCTTTATTCTTGTGTACTGCACTGCTGGTATCTCTGGTCAGTTTCATTTCCTCTTCTTCTTCTTCTTCTTTTTTTGTTTGGTTCATGAGAAAATCTTTAGGATAAGAAAAGCCTTTCCGTTTTTCGATGGAAAATTACTGATGCATCTGGAACACATGATTTTAATGCACCATACACATAAAAATTTAAGGATACTAATGATATTACTTCAGTAGTATCAGAGTCGATAGATATGCTAATGAGTTTGTACTTTGTACAGGAGGGCATATTAACCCAGCAGTGACCTTTGGGCTGTTCCTGGGGCGCAAGTTGTCACTAATAAGGGCAATATTGTACATGGTCGCACAGTGTCTGGGTGCAATCTGTGGCTGTGGTCTAGTCAAGGGATTCCAAAAGGCATATTACAATAGGTATGGAGGTGGAGCCAATAAGCTTAACGATGGTTACAACAAAGGCACTGGATTGGGTGCTGAGATCATTGGTACTTTTGTTCTTGTCTACACTGTTTTCTCTGCCACTGATCCTAAGAGGAGTGCAAGGGACTCCCATGTTCCTGTGAGTACCTGATCATTTTCGAATTTTATTAATTTTGCTGTTATAATATTAATGCTGATTTTAATTTGTGTTTAGATTATATTTCGTTCCTTTAATTAATTTCCTTTTGTTAGGATATGGATCATTTTCTTCCTTACCTTGTTGGTTTTTATCATCTCAAGATCTTGATTTCTTGGCTGCCTTTACTTTCTCATCACTACTATTTATCGTCAAGTTTTTTTTTTTTTGAAAGAGTCGTCAAGTTTGTTGCGTCTTTGATGTCACATGATAAGATTGGAACTTCCAACCAAAAAAAAAAAGGAACCATTATTTGATACCATCTATTAAGTTATAATTTATGAACTTCTTCAAAAAGCACTCTAATTAGGTTAAGTATATTATTATGTTTCATCTAAATAATGGCATAAATTATGTTCAAAAAAATAGATGTTACAATCAATTTAATGGCACAAATTTGAATAAGACAACACTAAATTTTAAAATAATTCGGTTAATTTCTTCCTAGCTCTAAATAATCTAATTAATTTTTTAAACTAAAGGTCTTGGCACCACTCCCCATTGGGTTTGCTGTGTTCATGGTTCACCTTGCCACAATTCCAATTACTGGCACTGGTATCAACCCTGCTAGAAGTTTTGGAGCTGCTGTTATTTACAACAAAGAGAAGATCTGGGATGATCAGGTACCTAAAAAAAAAAAAAAAAGAAAACCTTGTTACAATTCTACTTGTAGTAATTAATTAATTTTGTTTTTGTTCTAATATTTTATGAAATTTTACAGTGGATTTTCTGGGTTGGACCATTTATTGGAGCTGCCATTGCTGCTCTCTACCACCAATACATTCTTAGAGCAGGAGCCATTAAGGCTTTAGGGTCCTTCAGGAGCAATGCTTAAAAAGAAAGATGGCGACGGTGATGCATGCTTAAAAAAATAACAGTGGGTGATATGTGGTGATGAGTGCAAGTGGTCTTTTTTCTTTTTTTTTCATTTCATGGGTTTTGAGGCAAAAATTTGGTGTTTTTGACGCCCATGGAATTGTAAATAATAAAACATTTTATGGTCAGGGTGTCTTTTTGTTTTGATATGATTTGTATTTTATGTCACTTAATGTCTATCCTTCTGATCTTTATCTCATTATGCATAATCTAGTAAAATGGTTCTTCTCTAGTCTATTTCCTTATCATCACTATATAGTTTATTCAGCACATATATCATTATTCTACTTTATTTACTTGGAATTGAAGATAGACCTACCAACTAAAATAAAATAAAAAAGTGGCTAGTTAATTAGGTTGCTTAATCAAAGCACTAAGTCTAGTTTGCAAGGACTTCTCTAGTAAGTAGTAGAACCTTTCACTTGCTAAACACCAAAATAGTTAAAATTTGAAAAAGACTTAATTTGCTACTACTGTGCTTATCTTGCCTCTGAAGGTAAGATGCATCTTTCAAGTAAACTGAATTATTAGAACAAGGAAATGAATCTATTTCAGATGGAACAGATTTGGTGGGATAATTTTTTTAAAAAAGATTAAGATAACTATCTTTCTTTATTCTTAGCAACTTTCTTGTTTCTTGCTCTTCTTTTGCTTTTGATAGCCACAACTTCAAAAGAAAATGGAAATGCAAATGAAAGGAAGAACAGGAGCTTCTCTTTGGAATATTCTTGTCCATATATATATCTTTTTTTCTTTTCTTCCTTTGTGATTAATAAAGAACTAATTACTTAATTAAGAGCTTCATTTGAAGGAAATTAATCCCTTAATAACAGAATAAATGGAAGGCAAAAAAAGACAACGCAACTTTATTTTTCCATCTCTTATATTCTAGGACAAGTTTCTCGTCCCTTGAGTTTCATGCCTGAAATCATTGTGAATACTATAGTGATATTCTATGGGAAAAGAAAAAAAAAAGGGTCTTGTCTTGATCAGGCAGTCTTATCCTCATGTCTATTATAAAATATTACAATTGAATTACATCAGTGGCCCTAAATTAGTCGTAATTTTTACTGGAAAATGACATTCTAAGAAAACATTAGTTGATGGGTGGCTGGTTTTGTGGTGGTTATTCATAGAAAAACAGGTGGCATCTTTGCTTCGTCAAGGTAGTTGTTGAGTAGGGATTGTTTAAAAAAGGAAAAATAAAATATGTTAGGTCAATAAGCCTTGAGATTCCTTGTTTTTCTAAAGGTGGATGCTTCTCTTCTCTTTCATGCATTATTACTTTGAGATATAGTTTACCTTATCTTGTACTTATAGTTTGTGATTTTATGGTTGTATTTTGATTTTCCAAGCCCAAGTAGGTGAGTTTATAGCTATTAGATGATGATGATGCACATTTTGGCTTAAATTATAAGAAAGGTGAGTCATTTGCCATTTGGACTTGTACATGAGAGCTAGATGCTTTGTTATTGATGTAACTCTACCTCCAAGTTGGACTGTTTTGATGGAAAAAAAAAAAAAAAAACATTAAGTGTTTGGGTGGCGATTCTTCTGATAGTGGGTTAATAAATAGGTTTTGAAGCGTGAAAATCATTATTTTTAAGATACTGATTGTTCTCATTATATTATTGTAAATAATTGATAATCTACTTTTAAATATAATAAAAATTTAAGAGTTCATGAAAAATAATTCTTAAAGACTCTTCTAAGAATTTTTTATGTTTTAAAATTTGTAAAATAGAAGAATTATAAATAAAGAAGAAAAAAAACGATATAATTAGATAAAACTGTTGATTTTATAAATATAGAGAAAAGTTAATAACGTTAACTTGACACTTTTACAAAAGGATATATATTATAATAATAAAAATTAAAATATTAATCAAGCTTCACATAAGTGCATGTCCCAAATGCCCAAATACCATTATAAACTATTAAATATATTCATATAACAATCAAATTTTTTTTAAATTTTCTCTCCAAATTTTTCCTCGTCAAATCAATTAAACAAGTTCTATTCAACTTTATATTTCATCTTTTTTAATGTGTAATTGAAAATCAACTCTTTTTATACACATCAATTTTACATAATTATTTTATGTGATATATATAATTCCACATCACAAGGGAAGGCCATCTAGCAATGATAAAATATTCCAATATTAATGTATTGGTAAAAGGTATTATTTTTGAGTTCTAAAGAGAAAGTTAGATATCTTTCCACTTACCAAAATATATATTGGTTGTAGTAAATTCAAATGATGTTATATGGTGGCTGACCGTGTTACATAGTTTTAATAAAATGCTTAAATATAAATTTACTCATTATCCTCCTATTGTAATGGTAATGTGGTCAGTAATTCAAATTTGATGTCATTCATATTAAGTACAAATGAAAAGCTTTGTGCATATGTTATTGAATTTCATTATTATAGTTTGTACACACTAGAGATTAAAATAAGGAGGAGATTCCTAGCTTTCTACCAGGATCTACCCCAACGAATGTGGAGACTATACCCTCTGCCTTGCGGGTTTTCATAGGAACTCTCAAACTAAATTTCCATGGAAACCTGAAAAAATAATAAATATATTTTTTATATAAATTTTTATATTTATTAGATACATTTTTTATATGTATTAAATATGTATATATAAATATTTTATATGTATAACTATATATTTTTATATATTTATTATTTTATAATATAAAATATTTTGATTTTATAATTTACTTAATTATATTTTTCCAAAAAAATAATTTAAAAATAAAAAAATTTATTTCAGTGAGACGAGAAATTATCACAGAAGCAGAGATGGGAGAAAATCAAAAAGGACGAAACGGAGAACGAAGGATAACGCTCGTGTCCGTTGACATTCCTGGTACACACTAGTAAATTATGGACACACTAGCAAGTACAGCCCATCTTGCAGAAAACCAACCAAACCACATGACTAGTCATAAATTAGCTCAAACAATATTGTGAATAACTTTCATTTAAGAATGTATGTGTGCTCATGTTACTCTCATGATACTTGACTCAAATTTATTGCAACAACAACTACTACTACTATATTTGCTTTAGCATTTTGACCAAGAAACAAAATATTTGTTTTAGTATATCATTGATGAAATCAGAATCCTAAGCCCTGATCTTAATTCCAAAATAACAAATGTAAGTGAAAGTCTCCTCTGCTCACTCCTGAGCCATCCTGGTCAATCTGATCCTTATCCCCTGACCTTGTAATCTAAATAGCATCATTTGCACAACTTTTGAATGGCTTTGGATCTTTTGGTTCGTGACTAATAGCAACAAGTCCTACACAACATATTTTAACATGGACTCCTCTAAAGCTTGAAGTATTGTTCATCATGGGCTAGTCATAAACAAACCCAATATCCCTTCATTGTTACTGATCGCATTCACTAGGTTCATGAACTATCAAATGAATGGCATGTACTTAATATTTTGGCTCCCAAAACAGGAGGCCATTATAACAAATGGGCAACTCTTGTGACGTAGGAGGTGCATTGTATTGCCATTAACATCTGAAGGCCCAAAGGTCCATTATAACTTGAACAAGATTCGTGTGTAAGTCTTCAATTGGGTCATATGTGGGCGTGTTTGTGAAGTCATTTTCACCCCCACTTTCAAGAGATTAGAGTACTACTGTACATTGGCGAAGAGGAGGATAAAGAAGACTGCCATGATTTCACAGTTCAGCTTATAGCATAGTGATTAAGTCTTTGTCTCATCATATGAAGATTAAAATTAATGTTTTTAAAATCGGTCTCGTGATTGAGCTAATCAATTTATCTGTTGATTGATTCAATCCATTTAATTCAATTGAGTATTTCTTAAGAAAAATTTTTAAAATATACATATCAATAATATTTCAAAATTTTAAAAATAAAAAATTAATATAATATATTTTTAATATTTAAACTTTAAATAAAATAATATATTTTAAAAAAATTTGAATTCTTTCGCAAATAACATAGTTTTGAATTAAATCAATTTAATCTTATCATCGATTTTAATTAATTATTAATTTTAAAATATTCTTTATTTTAATTGATTTTTAGTACGTTGATTTTGTTTTAATCAAATTGAATCACTAACTAATTTTCAATTATACCTTTTTAATTTGATTATGAAAACACTGATTAAAAGTTAAAGTTTTAATAATATAAATCATAATATCATCGATTCAATCTACACATTAATCGTGATTAAATTTCTCTTTAGATAATTTTAAGATTAAGGTTACATTGTCATATTATCCAATGTATTTAGAGGAATTAACTTTTTTTTTATATTTATTTTCAAAAATCAAATCTAAATAATAATAATAATAATAATAAACATATTTTCTAATTTATTTAGTATTTGATATAATTGATAGATGCAGTTGATAGTATCAGTTAACGAAAAAAATGTTTGATAAAAATTAAAAACATCAGCTAATATATGATTGATGTGTCAATCAACTACTATTAAAATACTCTCATATTTTGAACTTATTTTAAACTTATTTTATTTATTGATCCTAATACACATCACATTCAATAAACAAGTATCTCTAGTATCAAAAAAAATTCACAAACCTCACATATATAATATGTGTCTTTTATTTTTATTTAAATTGTTTTATTAATGAATTATTCATGTAGAACTCCATAATAATGAATTAGCATATAAAATATAAATCAACTATATATTTTTATTAGTCATTTTACAAATTAATAACAAATAGACATAATTTAACCTAATAATTAATAACTATCAGCTATTAGCTACCAATTATTAATAATATCCAATAGTTATTTCAAATATACTCTTAGATTGATCGTTGGAGTTAATTTTTTCTCTTTTTAAATATTCCTAATGTGCAAAAAAAAAAAAAAAAAAGAAATGACATGATTTTCAAATTGTGGGGTTGAGAAACATTGATTTCAGGACCAGCATGCTTTACCTCTCATTATAATCTCACAAATGATGTATGTGCTTTTGCTTGTATGGCCTTTGCTGGTCCTCCAAGCTAAGAAAAACCCTACTTTCATTTTTTAGCATTCCACAACTTTTTTCACATTCTCTAGTTCAATAATAACAAACCCATTTTTGGGTGATTAAAGCTTGTATTAAACGTTAATTAAACACACGCGTGCATGTACTCAATACCCTTACTTGCATTTTAATACACATAATAGGAATATGATTTTGTACTCAAAGCCACAGCCAGCCTTTGTGAAAACTGCTTCCGATGTGGTGGGATGAGCATAATTTTTGTGGATTAAGTGAACCATCAACCATTGAAGAAAAGCCATGATTTGCTTTTGCTGTCCCCACTCTTATATGTGTTTTTGAAAGCCACTCAAGTGTATATACAAGACATACATGATTTTCAAAGCCATCCCACCAAGAACAACAACACCACCATATAGTTCTATAAAATAACTCACACTGCCCTTTGGAAATACATAAAGTGAAAACCTTTTCTCAATATCATTATGCCTTGGGTTGTATAAAAACTCCATGCTATAAACAATAGTTTACTGTCTCTATATCGGGCTGATAATATAGAAAAATTATTTCGCAGTAGTTTATAACTTTATAAATTTTATATAATTTATTTTGTGTTACATCGTTAGATAAATAAAAAGAACATATACACAAAATAAGTAACTGTCTAATAGAAGATTTTATTGAATAACTTGAATGGGAAATTTAGAATTTTAAATTTTAAGATAAAAATTATTTTACAAATTGGCAACTTCATTTTTATATATATGATCAAATTTTAAAATTAATTTTTAATGCATTAATCAATGTGAAAATACGTCTATGATTAAAACTTAAAATTAATTCTTTTAAATATATCAATCGATGTGACAATACGTCTTCACGGTATAAATAAATTTAGTCATACTTGACGCATAAACTATATCAATGATAACTTAATCATATACACCGAAAAATACATCTTCAGAACTCGGGCAACCTTTTTGTAGAATTGGCATGAATTCTTCCAAGGAAGATAATCACTTGCAATGACGTTAGTAAGGGCAATATGGGAATACAAACAATCTTATGCAGCAAACAGATGGGTATAATCACAATTATTGTGTTGCCACTACCAACTTTCTCACTACCAAAAATTGAATGAAGCAACGACCACTTACCAGCACCTTATAAATGTCAGGCCAAAGAGCCAAACATTTTTCACTCAGAGTAACAACACAAAAAAGAGAGTATTGCTATTACTACAAAGAAGCAGCTGAACATGACTCTTAAAGTTTCTTTCTTTCTCTTGTATATTTTAGCACTTCTGTTAGCAGCAAAAGCTCAAGAGAGGGCTCCTCATGGCCTGGCTTATGAGAACCCAGTTGCTTTTTCACCGTCAGCAGTTGAATTTTTCCATCCAAAAACACAACAACCCAGCACAAAGAACTTGTGCACCGAATCATCTGGTTGCTCTCCATTGCCTCTAGCAGCTGAAGTGAAGGCTACTCAATTACAGGGAAATGAAGAAGGTGGGAGTGGGCTAGGAGCAGGAGGCATTGCTGGCATTGTAATTGGTTTGGCATTTGCAATGCTTCTGGCTGTGGGAGGTTTCTATGTATTCATGAAACGACGAGCCAATGTGAATAGAGAGAACTGTGTTCAACCTGATGCTTGATGGGGTTGGAGCGTTACTAGAGTATATGATGATTCTGAGTCTGACTTTCCCTCCTGCTCTTCCTTTCTGCTAGTCATTCTCTTAGTTCTTTATCCCATATATTCTGATTTTTTGCATGGGATGTATCTATGGTTTCATAATGTACTTGTTTCATACTGCAGAAGCACGACTCATTTTCAGCTTTACAATTACGAAAGAGGAATGGATTCTAAGCAATGCAGTTAGATGTCCAAAGGTAGAATCCAAGTAACAGAGGAAAGAATGTTGAACACTTATCATGCGTTTAAAGCAGCATTGCACAAATGCTTTTTTAAAAAAGTAAAAATAAAAATAAAAAGAGGCATTATAACGTATTAAAAGAGAGAGCACAACAGGTTTAGTAATATCGTGGCTGAACGCCTATCACATAGTACAATTAATAAAGAAACTTCCCAGTTCACTATTGAATCCAAGACATCAAAGCAAAGCAAATAAAGAAATAGATACTACAGGAACTAGAATTTATAATACCACACTTGGCTAAGCTTATCCTATCTGAATCTCCGATTTCAGTGTACCAGACTACCAGTTTAAGTAGGAATACGATAAGCTAAAATACTTCAAATTAATTTCTATGTCAGACTTATTGCTAGCATTAATTTGGAAACTAATTAATTTTGAAAATAAGTGATTATGGCATCCGGTATGGTAGAAAAAGCATCATTATCTGTTTTATACCATAATTTAGAAACCTAGTGATTAAGACATCCAGTATTGTAGAAAAAGCATCATTATCTGTTCTATACCATGTTTTTGTCATAAATTTTTTTTTTTGCAGTCTACAAAGATCCATTTAGGTAGAATCAAGAATTCACTATCCCTGCAGTATTATTTTGATATAATTTTCTTCTCAAGTAAAAATTAGGTCATCCTCGAGTCAAAAACCTGGATATAAAAGTTCTAGCAGGAAACATTGGCTTGATGAAATGGCCACTCCCCCATATATATCTGCAAGCAAGTAGCATTTTGGCCTGGATCAAAGTTCTACAAACCAATTAGTCAATGAATTCAAGGACATGACTTGTAGAAATCACCAGTGAAGAACAGAAAGAATCTACTGGTTCTTCCAGATTTCAACAAATGATCATAATCACTCAGATGATCTACCATGAGACCGGATCGAATTGAATACCACTCTTTAACATATAATGATCGGTCATAAAACCAAATCGAATGGGCTTAAATACCAAAAAGGATTTATCTATTCAACCAAAAGCCTACATATATAGTCTCCTAAAAGATGATACAGTTCCCCACGCATGTGCTAGGCAATTGAAGGACTAAATATAAGAACTAGTGCCAAACAGGATAAAGGAGGCCTTGGTTAAGATCTCGGGCAATATAAAGGCTTCACTACCATTAATATCATCTTAATGATCATACAAGATAGACAATGAAAGTACCATACCATGCATCCTATTGATGCGATTCAAACATCATTATATAAAGTAGCATGTTATTTAGACTGAATCAAGGAAAAATTTCAGGACACCTGTCCCATAAATGATTAGAAATTGTTCCACATACAGACAGATATGCTGTTGCGTGTGCAGGCCTTATAAAAAATTGATAGAGATACTCGTACATTTGCAGATAATCTATTACAAAAGCTTTACTGCCAACGTGAATTAAGAGAAGAGACCACAGGTCTAAATGTCTCATCCACAGCTTTGTTCCACACAAGTTCAAACTGGAAGCGAAATTGCTTTCCAAATATGGGCTCTCTCAACTGAAAGAAGTTCAAATAAGAGTATTAGTACGTCATGTAATGCAATGCTGCAGAAGGTTTAACTGCTCATTGCACTTTTGTGCCTGAAAATGAAGTTGGTTTTACAGTAACATATCTAAAACTAACAATGAAGACACACATCAAGCAGGCAAGTTGATACAAATACAATAAAAAGCAAGAAATCCTAAGACCCCATTAAGAAAGGTTTTATGTTTCTTTGTCTATGCATAGGGTTGTTTTTCTTTTGCTTTTATAGCAAACAAACATTAGAATAAGATTACAGCAAGAAGTTTTATTTGGGAAATAATGGGTGCCCAAATCTTCCATCCCTTTTTGAATTTCTCTCACTTCATTACAAAGAATATTCATTAAATAATTTCCCAATCTATACCATATACAAAAGTAGGGAAGGAACTGATCAAATCCAAAACCCTTCCCCTGTAAATATATTGAGAAGATATCAACTTAAAATCCAACTCTTCTCTAGTTCATATATGTGCATTAGTTTTTGACCATCTAATATCCTTATTTCCACTCAAAATTGTCAGGGAGCCACCCCTCAATTTAGATTTTTGCTGTCAAACTCTGCTTAGCAAGAGCATTGTTAGTTCAAAGTTATGGAAATAACTACAAGAAGTAAGTTAAAAGATTGATTATCATCTCAACATTAAACATCATGGCGCCAATCAAATCTATCCATAGCAAATAACCTCCACCTTAACAGAACATCATTAACATTCCCCCTTCCGCCCCAATCCCCCAGCGCCGCCAAAACAAAAAAATAATAATACCAGTACTATAAGGCAAAGAAAATTACCTCAGCAAAAATTAAAATGCACCAAATTCTAGGGTTTGAAAGCAAAATAAATTGAACCTGAGATTGGGCGTCCAATTGAGGACGACGGGCAGAAATAGATTCGTATATACATTTCCGTTGCTTAAAAACAAGAAAACCTGTGAATGCGCTGCCGATCGCCGCGCCAAGCAGACGCTCCTGCAGTTAGATGCAAACAAAAGAAAATTATTAATTTTCATATGTATTCAAACAACATATTCGAAAGAAATATCAATTGATTATTACTTGTGCAAGAATGCTAATCATGGCGATTGTATCAATGTATGTTGGAGATTATTACAGTCTCTATTTAAGGAACAACGGAAGAGGAGGACGACGATGACGAGAAAAAGAGAAGATGTTCCTCCATTGTACATGTGGGCCTCTGTGATCCATTTTCATGCCTTATTAGGGCTATCCTTTTTTATTTTGTCGGCCCATGAGTTCTTTAAATGGAGGAATACAAATGAAAAAACTTATTTCACGGAAAATAGTTTATCTATTCCAATATATGAAAATATCTAGGGAGAAGTGTTTTACATTACAAAAATATTTTCTCCTAAAATTAGCATGAAATATTTTGAGCTCGTTTCTAAAATTTTTTAAATGGAAAATGCACTTCTGTTACCTTTTGAAAATAAATAAACGCATATTCAGATATTCATACCTATATTTCGATTAAAAAAAAAAGATTTATGGATTATCTGTTGCTTTTCTCCCTTTTGAATTGACATAAACAACTGACCATAATAATACGAACTTGACAGTGCGACGGTGAAGGCAATTCACCAGGTAGCACGAGGTGACGATGAATTAAATATTTTTCTTTTTTCTTCTTTTGGATTTTTTAGTAGGCTTTTTCGTGAGTTTAATCGGATATTTTTGTTTTTTTACTGATTTGATTTGTTGATTTCATGGATTACTTGGGTTAATTTGATTTATGTTTCTATTGGTTGAAGCATATATTTAAAGCTTTTTTTTTAAAAAAAAAATTGTCTATAGGAACTCATCATTGTATAATGTATATTCTTGAATGTTTCTATTGTGTTTCAAGCTGTTTTTTTTTTTTTTTTTGGGTGAATGAATCAGATTTTTATCTTAATTTTTTATTGGGTGTGAGAATTATATTTTAATTTACTGTTTTTTTCTTTAAGGAATCTTGAGCATAATCATATTCAAAATAAAAAGCGGTAGAAAGTTTAACGTATGTATTTAGATAACTAATTTGTATGATTCATTTATATAATTACATTCAACAATCTCATTTATATGAACTATTTACTTTATTTAAATTTTTAATTATCTCATTTACTACTATTATGGAGGGTACTAGAAACAGTCATTTTAATCATAATAGTACTAGTGTGACATCAAAGTATAAAGATGATGGTAATTGTCGTTTATAGCAATGCGTCATTAAAACTGAAAAAACATGAAAAGAATGAGGTAACATCAAATTGGTGCCATTTCTATGATCAAGAAAAGTAAGGAACTCATAATAGAATACAAACTTATTTATTAAAAATTAATGAAAAATTATTGGTATTTGTAAAAAGGTGAAAGTTTAAAATATATTTGGAATGAGAAAACTTGAGGATGATGTAAGAATTATAATTTCTAATGTATAATATAAGTGAGTTCCTTTACCTACTCTTACCAACAATACCACTCAAAAGTCCTTTTTTTTTTTTAACTGAATCAATTATTTCAAATGCTTTAAAGAGAAGAAGAGTTTATAGTTCTCCTCTTGCTAAACTTTTGATATGCAACTAGAAATCAATTAGATGAACATGTTGCTAGAATGTTTTTTAGTGGGGTGTTTACCTTTTAATTTCATAATGAATTAATATTACATTAGTTCTTATTTATTTGTTCAATGGCTATATACCTTATGGTTATAATAAATTGAGAATCACTTACTTCGACATATAAAGGCACACGTATAGAGATTTTTTATATCCTATATAAAGTACTTGATTGAAAAAAAAAATATTAGCACACGTATAGAGATTTTTTATATCCTATATAAAGTACTTGATTGAAAAAAAAAATATTAGCATTGTGAGTGATAGATGAAGTGATCCTCAAATAAGACCTTTAATTAATGTAACAGTTGTTTGTTAAAAGTGTAGATTTTTTTGGATTAGATAAAAGATAGATATTCTATTATCAATTTATTGATAGATACAATTAATGATATTGATTATCAAACAATGGTTCAAATCATCACTAATAATATTAAAAAATTACAAAAATGTTGAAAAAATAATTAACTGTATATTTTCACATATTTATTAGACTTCATGTATTATTCATATTATTAATCTTGCTTTAAAAAACTTATGTGTGGTTAAAAAAATATAAATTAATCAAGAAACTTATGATAAGTGTCATATGATCATCGAAATCCATGGAGAAACTACGTAAATTAAGAATTTTGTAATGAACCATTTGAAGGGCTTACTATGTCTAACATATTTAACTCATATAATTATTTTCTACCGTTGATATTCACTTTCATTTCTATTATTGTTATGCATAGGAGATTTGAAGTTATTAGGAGTGCTTTAACAATAATGGTTATAAGTGATGAACGGGCAACGTACTGAAAAAATGATCAAAGAAAAACTAAATTTATTCATGAAAATATGATTGATGAAGATTGATGAGAAAAAGTTATTTATATTATTGATTTCATTAGTTCTATTTATAGTGCGATTAAAGTTTGTAATACAAATAAATCATGCATTCATTTAACATGTGAGATATGGATTCTATAATTGAAAATATATAGGATACAATATATGAGCATGAAAAAAATTGGATAATTTTTCTTCTTTCTATAATGTGATTCATCACATTTTTGTTGATTGTTGAGCAAAGAATAACTTCATTTCACTATTTAGTTTATTCATTAAGCTCAATATAAATTTCTATCTCAAATTTTCAAATTTTCCTTATTAGCTCTTTTTTTCTTTTTCTTTTTAAATCTGTTTTGAGTTTATTTTTCTTTTGAATATTTTATAATGATAAAATACTTTAAAAAAAAAATAGAATGCCTTAAAAAAATTTTAAAAAATAAATATTTTAAAAAGATTTTTTTGTTGATGAGTGTTAAAGATTACGATGAGTATGCTAACTTTTTTTTTTTTTTTGAAGAGTAGGCCATTAGATGATTTAGATTCTATTGGTTATAAGTATAACAATGATCATAAAAAGTGGTGGGTATGTTATAGTTCAAGTGTCAGAGAATTTTATTTATAATCTTTCATTATCTTTTTACACTCACTATAAAATTTGTTAAATTAATTTATTCATATATTTTAAGTAAATTATTTTTTCACCATGTTACTTATGTATAATCCCTTTATATCTAAATTCACATCTTCTTTTCCATAAGTTACTTTTTGCAGTCACAAAATTTTCTCTCTTTTTTTACGTATTTGTTTGTGTTTATTCTTTAACAAATTAGTCAATAGAGGTAGAAAAGAGTTTGAACATTATTTAATAAAGAAAAAAAGAATGTAGGAACATAATTTTTTGGATAACATATTTCTTTGTCCATTACTTTTCCTTAAACTCAAGTGCTTCTTTTTCTTCTTCTTCTTCCTTATTATTCTATGTCCTTATCAAAAAAATTTCTTGAATTTTTCTCTCCCTATTAATTAATTTGTACTAATTATTGCTTTATTAGCCCCCTCCTCTACAACTACTATTAAAAAAAGTTTGAACAAAAATTATAAATTTAAATTGAGATCTAAAACTAGAAATGACAATAATTTCACCATAAAAATCAAATGATATTTGATCACATAAAAGGTTTTTTAATAGTGCAGTTTTATAATTCAGTAAAAAATCATAAAACTTGCATTCTAAGCTGGGTTTACAAAAAAGAATTTTAATTAGTTTTTATCTTTTTAATTAACTTGCATTCCGTAAAGAATTATGCTAATTATTTTTTTGAGATGGAGTTTTAAGGTGAAAAAGAGTTATGCAATTGAAAAAAGGTTGTAAAAGCTTGTTATGATTGGAAAAAAAAAAAGGATTGCAAACATTAAGAAAGTAGAAAATGAAAAAAGAGATTGCGAAAATAAAATTTTAAATAAAAAGATATTGTAAAAAGAAATAGACCGCAAAGAGAAAATTGAAGGTTGAAAATAGATTTTTTTCTCTCAAGTGTATCTTTACTTTAAATATTGGCTTTTAAAATTCTTAGATAACCTATTTCTTTCTTTTATTATGAAAAGAGTTGGAATACTTATTTTTTTTATTTGTTCATTTAGATCGAATAAAAACTTCAAAATATGCTAAAATTATAATTTTTTTCATAATAATATTCATTTTTTTTACTAGGGATCATCTACCAATATTATAATGAAAATACTAAAACATAATATATGTGGAAAGAACTTTGCGAATACAGAAAATGTTGCTATTTTTTGAATTTATCACCTTATAGTTGGATGAAACAAATTGGAGTCTGTAATTTTTAATAAAAATGCTAATGAAAGATGAAAGTAAAATAATGAAATTTAAGAAATTTCTTAATTGTCTTCATTGTATTTTATATTTTGAATGAATTTTCTACTATTCTTTTTATTATGAAATTTATAAAAAATTAATATTATTTTTTGAATCACTTGGTATGTTATTATAATTTTATTTATTTTCTATAATTAATATTGATTTCAATAATTATCTTTAATAGTATTATTTTTTGTATGATTTGATCATTATTTTTTCAATAATTACTAAAAATATAAATACATGTAAATAAATATTTATAAATACATTTCTATATTTTTTTTTATACTTACATGTTTCTCCTGTATTTTTCTATATTTTTTAAAAAATAACATTTTTCTATGTTTGTTCTTACATTTTTTATTTTTGTATTTTCTGTTTTCATGCTATTCAGCTTGTCTCTAAAGTACTTTTTTAAAAAAATATTTTTTTAGTATTAAAAAATATTTTAAAAATAAAATTTTTTTATGAATCTATTAAGCATGATTGTCACCACTGGCTAGCAGCAAACAATGAGTGTCAATGATTAAGAATGACCAAAAGTAATACATACATTAATAGATGCATTTATATGATCTATTTTTCAAATAGTTAAATTTATTAAAATTTTAAAAATGATTTATTTTTTAAAGAAAAAATTATTTTCCTTAAAAATGACTTAAAAAAAATATTTAATAGTTAATTTATCACTTAAAATTAGAATTTTCAACATTTATTACTTTAATATGTTTGATATTGTAATATGAGCTCAATTTAAAATTTTCAATTAAGTTAAAAACTGTAACATCCTAATCAAACTGTAACGATCATTTTCATTTATAAAACTCATAGCATCCATGTCTGAAAATACATATGCATAAAAGTTTTATTCATCATACATACACAATCAAACATGTATTTAATGTACATATATGTTAACTAATGTCAAGACTAGTGACCATAACTAGTTTCTATTTAAATGTATGTACATGACACAAAGAGATAGAAAGTTGGAATTCAGCCGACGACCTGTGGTCCATGTGTCTCAATGCAAAATTCTAAGCACCAAAGTGTCCAATCCCTATTCTTTGGTATCTGAAAAATATATTTGCGATTTGGTGAGTCGTGACTCAATAAATAAAAACAGTAATCAGATTTTTATATCACAGCCAACAATCAAATATCATCATGATACATTACAAGTATAACATTTGACTATGCAAGTGCAAGTGCAATAGATTAATTTTTTTGTCGTGACCATGCAAGGCAAATACTGCTCCCATGAATTCATGTGATTCAAGTGACAATTGATTTTGCTGGCCAACATATAACAAGTGAACCATTTGATCCATAACATGTGCCAGTAGGACCTATTGGTCCATCTTCCATGTGATTTGCAAGTGTTTGACAAGCCGGTCACAAAACCCTTTTAGTTTCATGTGTAAGTGCTCATTTACAAATGGTATACCAAATAATCATTAAGAGCATATGATTCTCACTTGACTTGTATTCTCATGTAAAATGTAACAATTCAATCATATATATATGTAATAGAACATAATCATATCATAAAATTATCACACACACACATTGAATCTAATTATGGTTTTTACTCACCTTTTAATGTGACCAACCTTTATGGTAGGTTTGGTTCTCTCTCTAGGGCTTCCTCAAAGTTTTGAGATCCTAATATTTGATACATACATGGTTATAAGTATGTCAAAATGATTATGAATGCTTGGTTTGCAACTATGGCATGATTCATGCAAGTGGACCTAGTGTTTATGCATATTTTTCCTATATGACAGCCTGAGCTTGCCACACTCTCATAGCAATAACTCTAGATATACTTATCCAAATGACTTGATTCTTTTTTTCAAACAAACTAGACACATAATGATACAACATATTCAAATTTTAAGCCAATATCAGACACACAGAAAATGTAGTGAATTTTAAAATTTTTCCCTATTACAATGTCATCTTAGTCCTAGTAGGTCTTACATTCTTGGGTGTACCTCAAATTGTACAAATCAAATTTGTAATAATAATCTATCATCAGCTACAAAACATATCAAGGAACATTTTTCATGTTTTACTTATTGTCTAATTCAGTCTATAAGGTCACCAAAACAAAGGACCAATCTCAGGGTGAGCAGGTTTGTAACATGTTGACAAACAGTCATGATGAAGGGACAATATCTCAACAACTATGCTGGATTTGGAAAAAAATATTTCACAAATATGTAGATCAGACATAAATATACAACTTTCAAGTTTGGACTATCATCAGATTCTGAGTCTATGGCCATCAAATTCTTGGAAAATAGAATTAAAAGAAAGGTGGGGTTTCATCCAGGTACGGGGTCAGTCCCAATCAATGAGCCATATCTCTTTCCACACAATAAATCAATCAAAACTGTTTTACAAATATTTAGAGGGGATATAAAGCTAAAAATTTCATGTTTTGAACTTTGTCAAAATCAGAGCATAAGACCATCAAAATATAAGAAAACTGAAAGACGGAGGTCATTTCAATTAGTTGTGAACCAGCCCTAATGAAGGAACCATAACTCCTCACACATACAAAATCAAACAAAACTATTTCATATGCATTTATATGGGATATAAAGCTACAACTTTCATATTTTGCACTTTCCCTAATTGTTATTCTAGGGTTATGGTACTAACAGCAAAATCCAACACAATCAACTCTTATTCTCTTGAATTTCAACTTCCATCCAAGAGCTCTACCTTAATTACTCCATAATTCTCACTAACCATGCATGATTAACATGTCATGAGGGGTTAATTTCATGTAGGGAAGAAGATAAATTAACTTACCTATTGTCCTAAAATTAGAAAGCTTTAGGGTTCTTTCCTACGCAGCTCACACTTCTTCCTCTCCTTCTTCTTCTTCTTCTTCTTCTTCTTCTTCTTCTTC